>JBBPKN010000040.1:0-103643 GCA_038089275.1 Pulveroboletus cf. rosaemariae
CAAATGAAGATGTCAGAAAGACCATGTCCAATCATGTCAGACTAAAACTAAAGGGTGACAGGATGTAACAGAGGAGAGCAAGGAACAGGAACAGAACAGGAATAGTAACAATAATGGTAATGGTAGCTGACCAGGAATGGTAACAGAGTTATATCAGAATGGTCCAGAGATGACAAAGGGGAACTAGGGTAGTACTTAACTGGAGCAGAGATAGACTGGAAGCAGAGTGGGGTGGAATGGAAATGGAAACCCAGGGGAGCATATAATACTGAGGGGTGGAAAGTGTTCATTCATAACTGGGGAAGACTGGAATGGTGATGGAGGGCCAGAGTTGCCTGGAGGGGAGTCAGAAGGTTGGAGCAGCTTACTAGGTATGAAGACCAATTGTAAGCCAGGTTGGAATGGGGTCAGAATTCAGGTCGGAGATCTGGGATATGACATAAGCTCTGTATCTGCTCATGTGACTTTTTCATTTTTTTTTGCAAAGGAGTGCAAAAGTTCTGCTTTAAAATCAAGATGTGAAATGAACTTATTGGTAATTGCAAAAAATGTTAACTGGGTAACAGTAGAAAAAAAAAAGCATCATTGTGTGAAAATTCTGCCATTTTGAGCCAATCAACCCAGGTTTCCTGTTTCTTGGCTATAAATGTACACAAGTATTGTTCTAACTTGCAATTTATCCTTTTCATTTTCCCATCTGCTTATGGATGAAATAAAGTAGAAAGTTTTTGATAAATGTCAAGGAAGTGGCATAACTCTTGGATAAAAGTGAAAGTGAATTGTAATCTTCAATTTGAAACAATAGATAATGAAAGTCCATGGCAGCATCAAACATGATCTCTAAATAGAGCTGCCGAATCTGAAGAAGAAGTTGTAGTAAAACATGGAATAAAAACAACTTTTTTAGAAAAGCAATCAACAATTACCAGAATTGCATCATATTCCCTTGACTTTGGCAATTCTATTATAAAGTCTGTAGAAATATCATTCCAAAGTTTGAAAGAAATCAATAAAGGTAACAATTTTCCTGCTGGTGCTTTTTGTGAACCCTTTGTGAGGAAGCACACTTGACAGGTCTTGATATATGTACAGTGGCTCAAAAAACTGTTCCAATATTGCATATTTTGCACTAAATGCAATGGCTAACAATACCTACTAATTATCATGCTAGGCTATAAGTGTATGAAATGCAGTACTTGCTCTTGGCTTTCTATTGGTCCAATGATCAAAGCATTTGATTATGTTTTGGTAATATGGCAACCATATCAAAATGACAACTCATTGAAACAGTTTTTTGACTTTGAATTTCCATTACATATATTGGACCCTGAAGTGCTGTAAGATGATTATATATCTTAGGTAAGTAATATATTATGTCACTCTTATGTCACTAATTAGCCTGCAGCATATATAAACCCTACCATTACAAATAAATTCCCTTATCTTTATTATGAAACATCTTTCTGCTGCTCAAAGAGATAATATTATCTTTCTTGCCTCTTTTGATCTTTTCTGTAGGAAAATTGCATTTCAAACTGGTCTAGGAAAGTCTACTGTGGCTAGGGTCCCTTAGAAAATCCAACCAAAGAAGGAAAATCATTATGGTAATTGTTCTTTAAAACATTCTCCTATCAACAAGTATGCTATTGTTTAACAAATTCTTACTGAAAAGGCCAGTAATATAGTTTAGGCCACTCATTTTATCAATTCTATTGTCAGCACTCCTGTCTGTCCATGCACAGTCAGGAATACCCTTAAGGAAACCTCTTTAAAAGCTGTAATAAAGAAGAAAAAACCTTTTTTCTCTGCTATCCATAGAAAAAGTAGATTGGCCTTTGCTCTAAAGTACCAGTATTGGACTGTGAAGGACTGGAAGAGAGTGATTTGGTCAAATGAAACTAGAACCAATAGGATTAGATCTGATAAACAAGAATATGTGTGGAAAAAAAAGAAAAGGAAATAAGTTCTAAGAAGATCAAAAGTATAGTCAAGTTTGAAGGAGAATTACTCATGATATGGGGCTGTATTGATGGAATGGTATGGAAGTTTTGAGTAAGGTTGAGGAAAGGATGGATACTGAATAGTATGTGGCAATTTTGAAAAAAGAATTGTTGCAAAGCATGGAGAATTCTAGAATTTCTTCAGATGAAATTATTCTTCAGCAAGATAATGATTTCAAGCATATCTCTAAAAAAGCTCAAATCTAGTTTATATTATGCTAGGCCTGGGTAGGAACAGGCATAGACCTTGCTATGGAAAGAGTAGAAGAAGCAAACCAAAGGTGAGCTTCAAGATAAGTGAAAGGCAATAAACAAAGTGTTGTGCCTTAGTGGTACCAGCTACACTCCCAGGGGTGTGCCAAAGTTAGATGCTGATAACTCTCTGAATAAGTGCCAGGACATAAACAGTGGATTCCAAGTACATAGGTACAAGGACAAGAACAAGTGAAGACTGTGAGATGATTGCAAGGTAGAAGTAGCATAAGAAGAGAGAAGACAAGAAGTATGCTACTTTATAGTACAACTAATAAGGTTCAAGCAGAGAGTAACTAGGTAATCATGCTAATGAATAATGAGTAAGATATCTGTGTGGAAACAGATGGAAAGAGATAGAATGATTATAAGTCAGCTGATTAAAAGATAGAAGGCCCAGGCAAAGGGCTTAACAAGAGAGTGGTCTAGACAAGGCTAGAACACAAGAAGATTGGAATCTATCATAGAAAGATGGACAAGGAAGCACTTAGGGTGCAAGAAGATCAGAAGCTAAGATAAAGAGAGAGAAAGAAGGAAAAGAAAAGAGAGAAAACATAACAGTTTAAGAAGCAAGACATCAAGCTTCTGGATTAACCTGCTTAATTTCCAGACCTTAATCCTATTGAATACACTTGGAGTCACTTGAAAAGATGCCTTTTAGGTTATAAGAGGGCATCTATAGGAGTTCATCAATTATGGAATAGGGTGGTGGTAGAGTGGGAAAGGATTTCTGTGAAGAAGTGTTAAAAATGGATAAAAAGCATGCCTAGAAGAATTCAAGCAGTTATCAAGGTCAAGGAAGGTCATACCAGATACTAAATACCATATTCTATTTAAAGTTAAAAAACTGACCCAATAAGTTGTCATTTTGATATGGTTGCCATGTTACCAAAACATAACCAAATGCTTTGATCATTGAACCAATAGAAAGCCAAGAGCAAGTACTGCATTTCATACACTTATAGCCTAGCATGATAATTAGTAGTTATTGACAGCCATTGCATTTAGTGCAAAATATGCAAACATTGGGATAGTTTTTTGAGCCACTGTATATATTTTAAAGCAACAATACTATTGCAGCAGTTTTTGAACCTTTGTCAATACAGTGTCCTTGCTTGACCCAGTTCAGTCTCTTGATTCAGAGATACAACTGAAAGTCATACACAAATCACGAAAGTAAATTTCAGTTAACAAATGTCCACTATCAAACAGGCTCTTTCTTTAACCAAGAGTATTAAATCTCTAATTGATATCAATAGTGGCAAGATTATGAGCATCCAATATGAAATCTCGTTCCCGCTCTCGCACGCATCGCCGCGCATTCAGCCTAGCCTCAAACGTGTGAATATCAGTTCGCAATCGGTCGTGCTCGAAACGACTCACACCGCCATCATCGAATTCACATATGCTAAGTAACCAACACAGATATCAGCTCAAGACGAGTCCAACATGATGGAAACATTTACCTTTGCTCACAAAAGTTGTGGGCACTGACACGAGAAACCCCGCGTTTGGTATGACGAACTACGTCACACTCGTTACATTTCTCTCTCACAAATTATCACACACAAGACGTACCAATAAACACCATCCGATCGACACAAGGCTGCCAGGCAGGACGGACAAGGATAAGATGCATCGGACATCACACATCACTCGCTCACCATGTAAACAGACCCGCGTTGATAAACACGATCGTCAAGTGTCGAAGATGATCTCGTGACCTGACGTGCACGAGAAGTGAGTCGACTGTGCTGCATGGCTTCATCGAATATGCGATAACATGCAACGTACCCTTGAATTTCTCGATGGCTCGCTCGAAGGTAGAAGAACACAGACCCTGTTATGAAGATGTCACAGGTGGCAGCCAAAAGCGCCGAACGTGGGGACCACTAGTAAGCGAATGAGAGGAATCAGGGAACGAATTGATGAAAAAATTAATAAATGGACACACTGGGGTGGTATTAAGGACCTTCAGGCTGCGACTGACAGCGCTGAGTAGATCGTCTCAGCCCATCGACATGAACGGTGGATCAAGTATACGTACGCTGCATATGTGCAAACTTTTAATGTGGCAGAGCGATTTAGTACTAGTACGTCATACAAGGGGAGGTGGCAGGTACAAACCCAGTCCAAGTGCTATGAATGTGAGGGCAATCTTACTCCATATGTCCAAATGACACTGGAACCACGTACCGAATTGCGTCAGTGTCGTCACCACCTATGCAGACTCCCTCAGTAAAACGCTGTGCAAATATAACGACGATGCTACTCACGATCAAACATGTCAGGAGCACGTTCCGTCCACTAACTTATCGCAATGCATCCTGTCAAGCTACATGTAAGACAAAAATTTCCAGACTCACTGATCCAAACCCTATGAGCATAAAAACTGTTCACATGAGTTGGCCAGGTTAAAAACAAGTAAATGAGGTAGACGCTCACCATTGAACCGTAAGAGTCACGGTATACTTGCGATGTTCAGGTTGGTATTGCCTTGGAGCGTGACAAGGACTCACGCTGGTGAGCAAAGACCCCTAGTAAAGCCGTTCGGTTGAGAAACCTCGACAAGACTCGGCTGAACCCTACGCACAATCATTTCCCTGCGAGCACATTCCCGTTCATAACAGATCGGCCTTTGAGTCATGAACCCAATAAACCAACACTAACCATGCCAGTATTGTAGGACAGTTTGGGGTAGTCGTGCCATGGCACAGCACGAACACCCCAAAATGTTGCATGCCACTGAGTACCACTTGTAGAATATCCATAAGCCTAGAGTGTCCCATCGGGCGGTATGGGGATTTGATGTCAATCGCCAATAACAATGCAAACGTACTGAATGAAGAACACCTAGCATGCGTCTATATTCAGAACGGCCCATACAAATTGAAACCTACCAACGCACCAGGGCCTTCAATGGCCTCAAGTCTCGCGGGAAACTCGAAAAGTAGAGCATAAACTGGCCGAGTGTACATCCGAATAGCCTAATAATCCCGAATCTGATTAGCCCCGTCCTGCCTCGCATCGTCGACAAGCTCGTTCGTTCACGCTCGCGGACATGTCCGTCAAGCCTCACTACCATTGGAACGACTTGCTGGTGCATAGTATATGGAAGAGATGCTTTACTCACATCATTGCCACCACGTACCCTGTGTTGACAATCAGCTGGGAGCGGTGGACATTGAATCTCGGCTCAAGCTTACCACCGAAGGCCGGCCCCCACTGATGCTGAATAACAGAATTTAAGGACATCGGAAAGTTGACTCTGGAGGCTGGTGGTCAAATGTTTACTTCCACAAAAGTACAGGTACCATGGGACACGGAAGTACACCAGGTCTTGACATGTAAACAAGATTTAGTTCAGGGCCCGCCTTACCGTAAGTCCAGTGGAAGAACTCAGAGGCCCTAGGGATTTCACACATGAAGTGAGCAAAACGGCGTGTGGGAGCAATCGGGTGAGAACACCAGCCACCAATATGTATTTGTAGTGTCTTACGGAAAGAAATGCGAAAGGTGAAGTATTGCTGCGCCGACGTACACATAGTGACTTATAACAACCTCTTGCACGGAGGCCACCTATCCTACATACCACCCAGCCATGCATCATGTTCGTTTACCCCTCCACCCGGTCCCACCGATGTTGCCCATGCCAAAACTTCCAAATGCACCACCCGTGGGCGTCCCTGCGTCACTGGTGGGACTGGTAACATTACCAAAAGAACCCTTGTGGGTATGACTGGCTGATGTGCCAAATGTCGACCGATAGGACGTAGTCGGCATCGCTTGAATGGACAGGAACTTGTTCGGTAAGGGTCGATCTTCCGTGTTGTACTGGGACCGGAAAAGGACAGTAATGATGAATGGCTGTGCCTGACGGAAAATCAAGCGACGAACCTGAAATTCAAGCCCGATGCTGTCAGCCTCGGAGACATCCAGTAGCTTGACGAGTTTCCTCCCGATGCCGTTCAGTCGCTCCACGTCGTCTTTGTTCCGTGTCCACAGCTGGATACGGTCCACCTTGCTCCTGAGACTCACGACGGCACCGCAAATCTCATCAGCTTCCTCTAGTTCTTGCCCGACAAGCGCCATCGCCAGCCAAGCCCAACATCGATCCAGCAAGGCTGGATTATTCTTCATCGTAAGGACCCACTTTCCACCCTGTGCATTCGCGGCATCTTCCCACATGGGCTTGATTCCGGACTTGAAGATATGATAATTCGAGTTACGCTCGAGCTTTGAGGGTGGCTTAAGCCAGTTGAAATAACGGCAAAATGATTCGACAGTGTCGAATTCACCAATGACAGTCAGCCCCGCCTCGTAATCCTCGGACTCGGGAACGACAGAAAAAGGAACGACGTTCTCCTCCCCTGTGCCTTTGGCAGGTACATAGGGAACCTTGGCTTTGGTATCGTGGTAGATGGTCCTATGAACATGCCAAAGATATGGAAATGTCGCCCCTGATCTTTAGCATGCACACACACCACGTAAACTGTAGGGGATGCTCTGGTGCCTTCATAACCGCGCCAGGTGTCTTTGGATCCTCGATCATCTCAGCTTCTGGAGGGTGCACTGATCCATCGATACTAAGCGATCTCGCCTTGGCCAGGCGGGCAGTGATAGCGTCGAGACTCGGGATGTTCTTGTATCCTTTGATCTTCTTCTCGGGGGGCTTCACAACGGTGCCAGTTTCCTGGTTAAGCTCGTTCAGCTTTTCCTGAGTGAGAGGTTCTGCCTCGAGCAAGACCTCCTCGGGGATAGACGGCGTGGTGGATTTGGGAGGCGTGGCGGCGGTCGTGGTTGTCAGCGCCGGGGACGTTGAGCGAGTGGACGGCGCATTAACAGCGACAGAGTCGTTGGTGGAGGCAGCAGTCGACAGAGACGTCTGTGAGCCAGTCCGGAGGATAGAGGCGGCGAGACGTGGGCGGGCGGGCAAGCTGGCCACCGGTGCAGTCGAGTTGAGGTTGATACGCGCAGCAAGCTGGTTGAGCGAGGGTGGTCGTATGGCCACTGGGCGTTCTGGTTTTGGCGCGTGCATGGAGGCCTGCAGAGACTGCGACGGCGGGCTCGACATCACGAAGAACGAGTTGGGCAGTTTCTTGTGGCAAGAGACAAGGCCGGCACCAGTTTCATTCGCTCGCCAACACAGCTTGTACGTATCGGATAAACACCCGCACACGCTGCCGACTGTCTAGCACATCCTCCAAGATGATCTACACGATTCTTGGCGCACATCGTACGACCTAAAGTCCAACAACGTCGGCTTGTCTGCAAGAGTAGTTGCTCTTGGAATGGTCGGACACGCCCGGGCGAGGATATCCCCCAGCCAATTTGATCCAGAAGTGAGGATCATGGCTATCCAAAGGAGGAGGAGGATCAAGGGACCCTGCTCTCTTTAACCCCTTCAATGATCCTCTGGAAGGCGACCATATCCGGCGAAAAGGGTCAGGTATGAGACCATTACGGTCCTGCTAAAACTACTCGCTGGGTCATCCCCATGAACTCAGCGAAGACCCATCACAGCACACAAATTGCAGAGCAGATACGCTCCCAACTTGTCCCTGTAGAGAACAACCGACGAGTCCCGATGCTCGTAGCCAGGTGGGTGGTAAGATCTTTCGTGCAAATTTCCTTTGATTCCAATGAGAGAACTGACCCTAACTCTTTCGTACAGTACCTTCTCACCAGGACCACGATCGTGAGTCCTTGGTTTTCCATCTGGAATGCCGGATCCAATGTTACGAGTGCTCGTAAATATCGGCGGCCTTCGTGTTGTCCCAATCTTTTCATTTCCCAACACGCGCTTCTTACCCTGAATCACAAACGGCCCTGCACTGTGCGGCCCGCAAGGTTTCTGTCCCTGAATATGTCCAATCCACTGACCGCTGTTGAGATTGGCCTTCCTCTTCACAGGTGCAATAAGTCCTGCGTTGGAGACGCACTGTAGCCTTATGAGCACGACACTCGTAGGTTAACCAAGTCGTCATGCATTATATAAAGGCAACGGAGGGTATTCTAAAGCGGCACGAACCTTTAAGAGAAAAGAAAAATACAAGTCGAAACATCTAAACGAATTTAAATCATCGACATGCGGACACATCACATTAACAGAAAAAAAAATCCTTGAATTAACAATCAAACGAGCGCAGATCGATCACGCTATCCCCTCGTACACCTCTCACCATGCTTTGATACCCCATCCCATCAAAGAGAAGCACAACGGCATTACCTCTGTGCTGATAATCCCGATACCGGCATAGACAACAACTTTGGTGAGCACTACATCAGAGACGGGACGTCAGCGTAGCCCCAACGCAGGGAAGCGAATCCGGAAATGCACCTTCGGCATCATAGTGCTTCGCCGTCTCCGTCGACACCACGCCCATCTTGCCCATCTCCAAAGATTGCCCATTCTTCAAACTGGTGGCTACTTCTGTTCCTTCGTGCATCTTCTCATCACCCGCATTCGTGTTCAATCCCCGCCGCTTGATCGTACGTCTTGCTTGCGTTGATTCATTCACGCCGCTCACTTCTGATGCGCCAGGAAGGTCGATCACACTCGGGATAGGACGAAGACCATTCTCCACGGGTAAACGACCATAATCCGTTGCAGGCGTGTAGAAACGGCGGTGGGGAAGATCAAAGTGGGGCGCCAATGCGCGAAAAACGGGTGGCAGAACCACGTGAAGAAACGATTTCGCGAGGAGCCGCCAAATAAATATTATCAGGATGCCTAAGACATCGTATTTCATTGCGGAAGGACATGGAACGAGGTCAGGACGAGTAGGGACGTATAGTGCAAGTACCAGGACGCACCCACGCTAACTTTGACCCCTGCCAGACTCCACCATCTCATCCTTTGGTCCCATGTCCAGATATCACCTTGACCTCCGGGCATGACCGTGTCAAAGAATTTACCGTCTATGCCCGCGTAGACGGAGTGCCACCTCGCTAAACAAACACCGAGGACAACTGACACGAATGCAATCGCGTCCTCAAAACACGGACAATCATCCACCGGCTGAGGATGATAGTGTACGAGCAAGAGACACGACGACACCAGCACAAAAGGGACTAAATGCACGTCGAAAACACTGCTCGTCAAAGAGAAACAGAGTTCGAAAGCATGGCGCATTACCGGTCCATGATCCGCTCTCCAGCCAACGCTCAACGGTGTCACTCGTGATGAGGTAGAGTGCCCAGATGGCGGCTCCAAGTGCTACACCCGTTCCACAGTCTGTGAAGGAGTGCATGCCTGTGTGAATCCTGCCAAGAACGATTGAGACGGCGTACAACACTAAAATTGCACACGAAGCCCAGTAAGTCGTATTAGATATTGCAGATGAATTAGAATGGGCGGAGTGAATTTGACCAAAGATGAAGAGAGCCATAGACACGCTGTTAGTCGAGTGAGTTGATGGGAAACCATATTCGAGGTGATGCGTGCCGATAGCTATGCAACAGATCGACCCATGAGCAACGACGGACGATGCAACAAGAACGAAGGAAACGTACTCAGGCGGTTCACGGGAGGTGAAAGGGGACGAGGTGAACAGACGAGGTCCTTTATGAAGGAGGAAAAGTAGACACCAGATGCCAATACAACCACGAGGCTGGACAAGTATGCAAAACACTTGAGCACATCAGACTGTACTGAAAAACACAAAGCTCACCTCCGCCCAACTTCTGGAAACCCAAAGAAGAACAGAACCGGGAGTGCTATCATGAAAAAGGTGTGTGTCCCAAGCGTAGAGGTGTACAGGAAATAGCTGTCCAACCAAGAACTGCGAAAACGAGCCTATCAGTAGACGGGGGAGCCGTGTCAGCCAGGAAGTACGACACCCAGCACGAACTTGCCTGTAAGCGTGCTATAACGACACTCTCACGAGCGACGACCTCGACAAGACGAGTGCGAATGGCCGCTCTCCATCGTGGTAGCGTTGCACTGTAGATGTCGCCTGGAAGTAGTCCAGGTGTATCTCGAGACGCCCCAGATCCTGGTGCGTCAGTGTTCAGCTTGGAAGGGTGGTTGCCCTTGGACGGCGGCATCAAAATTGACGCAAAAAGTCCAAGATCGTCAAGTCCAGTAGATCGTCAAGTGGGTCGAAAGTGTCGACGCGGGCAGGGGAAAGACAGGACAGCGTGTGTGCAATAGACAAGCAAGATGTGTCCTGCGCTGTTAGAGGGACGGAGCAGTCGCTTGCAGAACGTTCGAGCTCCTAAACAGGAAGGTACACACTTTCTTTGGACGAGCAAGTGCAGGGCGACAGAGTCTGCACCATTGCAGCCGGTAAGGTGTCTCTCCGGACGGGATTGCCCCCGCTGACCCGGTAGAGGTTCAGGAGCCATGTCACGTCGTGCTGGCCACAGCGGGGAGCCCTTCAAACGTAGCGCGGCCCCGCAAATGGGGTTGAGAACCCAAACTCTATTTGCAGGCGACGCATCAACCGGAACGCTCTCCAGCTGGACCTCTGCTGTGTTCCTATTGCCGACGCCCACTCTGTGAGTCCAAATGGAGGCATCCGCGTAAGATAGGACTGGTGGTGAGTACTGCCCGGGGAGCCTCACAGTCACCACTCCGCAGTGCTTATTCCTGGCCTTCTCTGCCACGGTGCTCGCCAGCGAAGCGATCTCGTTCTAGCTAGGTGGCCCAATCATCACGGCTACTTCGTGTAGGTCAACGATCTCTGCACTCGGCTGTCAACGAAGGAAATGCTTACCGAGGTCGTGCAGATCAACTCGAGTCCTAATCGTCATCAGTTCAACGGTGCTCTGGAGAATGAGTGAGGTCATATTCATAGATGGGTAAACCCAGGAGGGCATTTTCTCCTGACAGGTAAGGACAGTAACAAGGAGACAAGGAGAACAACGCTTGCGCTCTAACCGGGCACATCCGCAACCTGGCAACCTAGACAGCTCGACCCCGACCCGCGTACGATATGTCATCGTCGATTGTGGGATTGTCCTCTCCGCACGAAGGCACCGCATTTCGGATTTCAGGAAGTGGCTGGAACATCGGGAATGGCGCCGAGTTCACACCAACTAGATGGAACCTAACCATTCGCTCGTCCCTCCGAGGTTGGGACGGCTGGCTGTGAGACCTGTCTTTGTACCTGGTGAGGACATCTTCAACCCCTCGCGGTACACGGGATATTCTCCAGTGACTTTGGCCCACGTTCGAGTCCTATGCACCAAGCATGGGTCACCCTCTTGGGAACCACCTGCATGGAATAGGACCGGCAGTGTATTCATCCACAAGGTAGTTCTCGTTACGCGTTTTGCTGTATGTGCCAACTATGGACCGCTTTACATTCGATTCTACCTCCTACCTAAACGAATAACGATCCTTGAAACCAGTATGAGTCCCAAAAAATCCAGAGTATACAATATACAAGCATGAGGATAATATACCCTACTTCCCGACGCAACAATCCTGAGCAGGTCAAACGAAAGTGGATACCCGTCCATACCGTTACAGTTCGGCTTCGTCGCCGAATGGGTCCCAATCGAACGGTTTGTCTTCAAATATGTGGTGTCTTTTGCTGGGATCATCCTCTGCAAGTTCGTCCTCTTCCTCATCACACAAACCAGCACCTTTCATACCTTCTTTCGTCAGCTTCAAAAGTCGCCTTCGCTCATAATCGATACGCCGACGCGTCGAGGGTTCTGTAGGAAATGGCGTGACTGGATTTGAAGAGATGGTAAATGGGGATGATGAGAGCTCATAGACTGGCAGCGTAGAAGACGACTTTTGCACGGGATCAGTACGGATCTGGTGACGCGTGTTGATGGGCACGTACCATATCGGGATCCAGCCCACCTTCAGCATCCTCATCCTCATCTTCGTCCTCGCCCCTGATCTCGGTGCCCCGTGCCGCACGCTCCTTCTCCTCTTCCGCCTTCAGATACCTCTCGAATGCTCCGATTCTATTCCATCGCAGTGTTTCGACGGAATTCATACGAAGCGTTCCAACAGGATCAGACAATGAAAGCGAGCTGTTGGAGACGAAGACGAAAGGCATGTTCCCAACGCCTTTGCGTCCTTGGATCTTTTTCGTGTTCACCGTGACGTGTATCTCTATCTCTGCATTGTGATGCTAGCACACGTCAGTCATCTTGCCTGCACCTGGACGCGAAATCGCCCACATAGACAATACCTCTTGCGAGGTCACCGCCTTTCGGCCAGACCTGGGAGAGGGTAAAGTCTTCCTCAGCCTCCCATTTCCACTCTTCACCAGTATCGTCGTCGTCGAGCCAGAGGCTATCCTCCGAGTCATTCCCAGGATAATGGTAGGGATCGTGCACGGTAGATGCCTTGACCCACGTTTGCGCTTCCTTGATTTGTCCCGCGCACCCCATCTTGATTTTTCGCTGTATCTCAAACAGATGTCCGATCGGATCTTCTGATTCAACCTGTTTTCCCTTCTTTGGAGACGACGTGCTCGACGTGCGACGAGACCGTCGTCGCAACGCGTACGGCTCGACCATCTCAGCATCGGTTGCAGGACTAAAGACGTACTCGATGAGTTTGCGAAGATGAGCAAGGGTGTAGTTCAAGGGAACTTGGACGATGCGATAGATACCGTCTCTGTCGATCTGTCGACCGTCGACGCGGGGATGGACAAACTGGAATCGGAGCGGAAGATGCTTCGAGAACGAGGTCGGGCGTGGAAGGGTCGTGCCCTGTGTCAGACGACGGATGCGGCCAAAGGGGTTTGTGGGTGAGTCTGCGGGCACCTTCCAGTTGCATGCTGGCGTGCGTGGCGTGGCAAGAGCGGAGGACGACGAAGGGAAGGGGGACGACGGTGGGAGCGAACCAGCTAGTTGACGTCTTTTCGGACCGCGAGAGGGCGTGCGCGAGAGAGCGCTGGCGGGATCGTCGAGGACTCGTTTGGGTGGCATGTCGGACGGTCTCCACTGGAACGAGCAGGAAAAAGTCAACGAACGCGTAAATCATGGTCATATAGACTGAGATCACGTGATTATCACATGACCGCGTATCGACGAGCAATTCAGCCCACCAGGGTATTCGCCCCAGGGACAGAATAAAGTTTAGATGTACACACGTTGCGATGGGAGGACACTGTCTGATGCGAGTCATTTCGAGCATGCGAACTCGTGCTGCGCCATATACATTCGAGCCCACCCTCAAAAATGCAGTGAGCTTGATGTGCTTGAGACACGGACTCCGTTTGTATCAAGAAATGATCAACATCAAGCCAGGTGCAACAACAGAGGATTACGGCAACCATCGTAGCGTCTCGCGGATGACTCACGGATACAAGAAGGACAGTGCGATATTATCACCTGGTAAAGTGTGAAAGTTGTCGCTGAGTATCTTTGTGAACGTTGGCGGGGGTTGTGTGTGAGCACACCAGTCGAGCCCCGGGGAGACACTTGGAGACAGCGAGAGTAGGTAGAGATTCCTCGAAAGCAGCGTCGGGGACTGTATGCTTGTCGTAAACCGAATTCCGTAGTCGGTACACGATGGGCCATGGCAGAGCCCTTGGAGAAAACGAGTGATTTTACCGATACTGGGCAGTTCATCTGGTCATCTCATGAGTGTCACCTAACCGGGACTCAAGTGGGGATGAGGGGCAAAGCACGAGGCACTGCACGAAAAGACTATATTAGGAATAAGAGAACATGTGTACAAAACAACGTTGCGCACCACGAGTGGAACGAAACAGCTTACTTCTTGACATTTCGACACTGGCAATTATCCTCGAGGATGTCGACGGCGAACACCGGTGAGTAGCTGGTTCGAATAGACATGAGGCAATATTGACAATTCAGTAAGTCCGAACAATAGCAGTCAACGCTCATAGCGGTAGTGGGACAGGGGCAATCACATTCCACCCTGATGAAAAGTACCTTTTGAGTGGGTGCAGAAAGGGGATCCAACGATGGCAACTTACAGATGGTCAAGAGGTTGGGAGTCAAACAGAGGTGAACGTGAAAGCCGTTTGTATCTCGAAGGACAGCAAGTGGATGGTCGTTGGGACTGACGAGGGGGCAAGCGTGTGGGACGGGGACATGCGTGAAAAGGTCTTCGTGGTGGAGCGCATGACCGTCGTCGGTGCAGTCGACATCTCGCCTGACTCGGCCAGCTTTGCCACTGGAACTGAATGGAGTAGACGAAGCGGCGAGGCAACAATTTGGAGTATCAAAACTGGGAAGCGACTCGTCGGCCCACTCAAACATGACAGCTCTCTCAGCGGGATCAAGTTCTCCTCGGATGGTGATCGCATCGCTACTGCAAGCTATGGTGGCTCAGTCCGTATCTTCGACAGCCACACGGGGGACGAGCTCATGAACATCAACAATACCATACCTGATTGGAATGTGGTCACCCCGCTAGCATGGTCAGCCGACGGTCAACAGCTTTTTATGACCTCCGACAACAGGACAATCAGGTGCTTTGATGTGTCCACTGGCTCCCAGTTGGCCGAGTCGCCAATGCTCGATGGCGACCGCGTCTTCTCTCTAGCACTGGCTGCTAATGGGAAATTTATTGCTACCTTCGCACAGCCGAGCACCATTGTGCTCTTGGACGCTTCAACACTCGCCCAGATTGATCCTGTCATTCAAGATGATGAAGAGTTGCATTCAATTGCAATCTCGCCTGACAGCCGTTACCTTGCAACTGGACAGCGTTTTGGGAATCGGGTCGTCGTTCGTGATCTCGGCAAGATTCTCCCAGATTCGTATGGTCCATTCCGTGTGAGTGCTTGTGCCTCTGCAGTCTCGGCATGTTGACTGTTGACAAATCGTGTTAGGTTGCAACTGACGAGGATCCTACAACCTCAACTGGCCACGAAAATGAAGCACTCGACTCTAATCCAGTACGAGTTTATCACTCCACACCAAAAGAGTCGTACTGACATCACCCCGTATACACAACAGGCGCAACCCGGGACGGAGGGATATAATGCAGACGGAAATAGCGACCTGCTTGAGGTATCTGTTTGTCTGTTTTCCATCAGAAGAAACTTTTCACGATGACATAGGTCGAGGCGGGGCCATCGACTGGACCTGTCGCTGACTTCGACTTTGATGAGGTTCGTTGTTTTATTTGTTTATTTCTTCGCTTCTTGACCCTGTTCCAGCCACCTTCCCCAGCCTCTGATGATCCCCACAGCGACCGTGAACCCCCGCAGGACACATCACACGCATTGTCGTGGTCATCGGGCGGAAATGTTGATATTACCGAATCATCTCGGGGATATTCAATTTTTAGGAAATTGCTACAGAGGAGTAAGAAAGACCCAGATTCACACAGGTTCGGTCGACACACCGGAGAGTCACGCCAACCCACCAATCGTCGATCTCCTGCCTGCTCTCCGGCCAGAGTGGATGCCAAGGACAAGGGACTTTCATGGATGGCCGCAGCTCAGAAGAATGCAGTGGGTGCTCTTGCTTGGTAGATAATCGGGTGGGGTTTGTCTGACATATCATACCTTAGCGGACAAGCGCAGGAACCCCTGGAAGGCGAAAGGTCCGTTATTCCTCGGATCTGTATGCCAGGTCTTATCAGTTGCTACAGCGCAAACTGCCCACCAATGTCGTTGTTACCAACCGTCCGAATGAAGGTACTTCTGGTAGTGGACAGGACGCCACAGACTTAGGAGCAGCGAGCACGGTATCCCTTTTTTTTTTCTGGTGACGTGGACATCCGTTCATGTCCTTTTAGGCACAACAAGCAAATGGTCCATGTCAACTTGCGGCTACGGGGGTTCAACTGACGGTATGCATTACTTTCTTGTCCGGCTATATCATTAGACTCTTTGTGGATCAGCACCAGGAACTCCCAGGCTACTCCACTCTTGCGATTGCGATCACGCTTCCCGCATGGATCGTGTGTTGTCGCTCAGCTGCACATGACGGTACCGATTGAGATATCGGTAAACATTATAGTTCTTTGAGACTATCGACTCGTGGCATTTATGAGAATGCTGATAGGACCGTCTATGATTATACTCGGGGGGATGGTTGATCAAAGGTCACTTGCCACTGAAAAGTCTCTGGACGCACACGCAGGTTGGGGTTAGAAGGCGACGATCAAATGCTTAGAGGTGTTAGAAGTCTAACAAATGTTAAACGATCGTCTATCCCGTTCTTTTCTTCAAGAACACACTGAATCAAACACGCCCGACGGCCCAAACTGTCCGTACCTTGGGACTAGCTAGCTTTACCTTGCGTTGGTCCACCCTGACACCCTAACCTATTAGATCCCTCACCTCAGTGTGCGATCTCTCACACACCCAGCTCGACGGTGGCGTGGCACGACACTCTTGGGCCATTCTCGGTCAGTCCTGTGGGCTGCCTGAACGGAGCCAACCTAGGCAATCACCTGTCCAAGCGTGAATCGCCATACGCACTCACGTCGCCCAGCTCCAGATATTCGAAGCCCGCTCGTGTCCATCCGCCACCTGCATCGTGTGCTGGCAACAGCCATTCGACGCGCGTGTTTCGCGACAAGAGCACTACGCTGAGGTGCAGTGAAGCACAGAGGACGCACCAATGACCGGTGAACGGAGATGGGACCGCTCTCCATCGACTACTGTCAAACTGCCCGATCCAGGTTGCGTCACCCTGCAACCGTCATCCTCTGCCATCACTGCAGCGGGAGAGACAGGCAGAAGGCACGGCAGTAAGAGCCTAAACAATGTTAACACGGAGTCTAGATGCGTGCGACGATGCGAATGTCAACACCCTCATCGCAAGCACGAGAAGCCGCAGACACTGTACGGGATGCGTTGATGATGTCATTTGTCCGCCCATTCGCTTTTAAAACGTGTTCGACTCAATGTACATTCTTCCCCTGTACGAAGGAAGGGAATGACGGAGGTGTGGTGCTAGAAAGCACCGAAGGACCGAATGAAATGATGCACACTCGGTCCGAACCGATAGCGAGATTGAGTCCGAGGAAAACCGAAGGCGAAAGAGGATTGAAAGACCGAACAAACAGTCAAAGTCTTGCGAGCACACCTTGATAAAGAAGAGGAAAAAGCTTAGATGGCCACTACGGTATTAGCGGGCAGCAAACATTGCCGCGACGGTCGTGGTGACTCATCAATGGCTGACTTACACAGGGATAGTACGGTATTATCGGCCGCGGTAAAGCACGGAATTTGTCATGGAGCATTTTGAATATAGCGGTGAGTGCGCCAGTCGAGGTGTTGGAGATGGCGAAAACAGAAAGACGTTCCTTGGAAGCTTCATCTGTAGTTTGAGCACTTCTGTTTCGACAACGTGCTAACATGCATGCATACATGCTTGTCGCGAGTTCGTCCAGTGAATAGGGGCTGTGCGCCGGTCATGAACCAAATTCCGTAGTCGGCACACGACAAGCAATGGCAAAGCGCCCCAGGAAAAGATGAAACATTTTACCGATAGGCTGGCTGATTTATCTGGTCATCGCATCGAGGTCGCCCGACCAGGGTCCGAGCAGAGATAATGGGCAACGCAGGAGGCACTGCACGAACAGACTATACTGGGAGTAAGGGAACGTGTTTACAGGACACACCACGAGTGAACCATAAACATCTTGCTTCTTGACATTTCAACACTGACAATTGTGCACCATCGACCGTGAGGATGTCGTCAACGATTACCAGTGAGTAGCAGCTTCAAGGACTGATCAACCAATGTTGACAACTTAATAAGAGCAGCCGACCATACTCAATGCTGGTCGCAGTAATTGGGTGTGGGCGGTTGCATTCCACCCTGATGGAAGGCATCTCTTAGGTGGAAGTACCGACGGAATTCGACAATGGCGACTCGCAGATGGTCAGGAGATCAGAAAGCAGACAAGGATGTATGTGAACTCCATTTGTGTCTCAAAGGACGGCAAGTGGATAGCCGTTGGGACCGAGGATGGGGCAAGCGTGTGGGACGAGGAGATGGGCGAAAAGGTTGTCAAGGTGGAACACACAATCATTGTCGGTGCAGTCGATGTCTCCCCTGATTCTACCAGCTTTGCCACCGGTACTGGAAGATACCAAAACAGTGGTGAGGCATCCATTTGGAGCATCAAAACTGGGGAGAGACTCGTTGGCCCACTCAAACACGACAGCTCTCTCAATGGAATCAAGTTCTCTCCTAATGGTGACTGCATTGCCACTGCATGCTATTGTGGCTCAGTCCGTATCTTTGACTGCCACACAGGGGACGAGCTCATCAACATTAACAATACCATACCTGATTGGAATATGGTCACCCCACTGGCATGGTCAGACAATGGCCAGCAAATATTTGCATCATCCCAGGACAAGACAATCAAGTCCTTTGATGTCTCCACTGGCTCCCAGTTGGCTAAAACGCCAATGCTTGATGGCGACCGCGACGTCTCTATAGCACTGGCGGCTAATGGGAAATTTATTGCTACCTTTGCACAGCCGCGTTCCATCATATTCCTGGACGCTTCAACACTCGCCCAGATTGGTCCTGTCATTCAGGATGATCGAGAGTCGCGCTCAATTGCAATCTCGCCCGACAGCCGTTACCTTGCAACTGGACATCGTTACAGGCGTGACGTCATCGTCCGCGATCTTAGCAAGATTCTCCCAGTCTCATATGGTCCATTTCGTGTGAGTGCTTGTGCCTTTGCAGTCTCGGCGTGTTGAGTGTTGGCAAATCATGTTAGGTTGCTACTAATGAGGGACCTACAATCCTACATGGACAACAGGTAGAGCCTGTGACGAATGGACACAGCGAAGACGACGATGGTGATCCACTTGAGGTATCTGTTTATTCTCCTCTCGACGAAGGTTCTGATGATCGCAAAGGTTGAGGTGGGGCTGTCGACTGGGCCTGCCGCTGACTTCAACCTTGATGAGGTTCGCCGTCACCTTACTTGTTTACTCTTTTTTCTCTTGGTTTTGTCTTGACACTGCTCCAGCCACCATCCCCAATCTCTGCTAATCGCCCTGAGGACCAGGAACCTCCGACATCGCCTGCATTGTCATCATCATCGGGGGAAAGTGCTGATATTGCCGATTCATCTCAGTGGCGTTCAATATTTAAAATGTTATTGCAGGGGAGGGGTAAGAAGGATGGAGGTTTAAAGTTTGGTCGATGTGCCAGAGAATCGGGCCAGCATGCCGACCGTCAATCTCTTTCCCACTCTCTAGCCAGAGTTGATGCTGCGAATAGAGGGCCTTCTCGGATGGCCGCAGGTCAGCTGACTCCAGTGAGTGTTCTAACTTGATAGAGATTGGATGAAATGTATTTGACATATGTTAGCGGACAAGCGCAGGGACGCCCAGAAGGCGAAAGGTTGGCTATTCCTCGAATTCATGTGCAGGGTCTCATCACACGCTACAGCGAAAACCGCCCACCAACGTCACTGCTACCAACAATCCGGAAGGTGGTTCCACCAGTGGACAGCGTGCTACAGATTGCAGAGTAACGGACGCAGTACGACTTTTTCTGGTGATGCAGGTCTTGTTACGATCACTCAAGTCATGTTAGGTCCAACAATCGAACGCAACTGAACCATTGGCTGAGAATGTCCATGTAACGGTGCGCTTTGCCCCTCCCTGGCCCACGCTGTCACACTTACAGCACACCAGCATCACCAAGAAACAGGCCACTCTACCATTTCCATTTCCATTTCCTTCTCACTTCCCACATGGATGTTGTGCTTTCGCTCAGGCGTGCATGACGGAGGCGATTGATCCAGGCGGCTTAGTGCAATACCCGTAGATGGCATGTCTCCTAGTCCGTGTCGCGCAGCACGAGCATGAGTCTCGGCCAACGCGTCTACGGTTGAGCACTCTAGGACGTTGATCCGAGTGGCGGCGACGAAGTCCAGAAGGAACGCTATCCGATGGCGGTCAGAGCACTCTGCCCGGCGCATTATGTTAATACTATTGAGTAATAGCGTACATTTCCTCTTTTAGATTACTGAAAACATTTGCTGGTAGCGTACAGCTTTATTCAGATCGACTGTTCGCGGGGTCAATCAGTGCAGACGAGGGCCAGTGCACTACGTCTTGTTTTGAATAACTTCCTCTTGCGTGTAATGTGTATTTGCGACCGTTTCAAATGACGCCCACAACGCTGTGAATATTGCGTTTGGCCATCATGGCGAACATGCGATGCATCGGGGCAAGGCAGTCAGGACGAGGCGGTACATCACTGACTCCGACTGCTGCATGAACGCTAGGCCAAAAACACAATACACGCGCCCGCGTCAAGGTACAACAGTCAGATTGCACGGAGTTAATGAGCATGGCAGAATATAAACTGTGATATTGAGACTAATTCGATAAACCTCGGATTCCAGCGGTTTTCGGATCGTTCGAGTCATAAACCAACGGATAGCTAAATCTGCGAAAACATAGTGGGTGAACGATGCTTCCGACGGGCCGACTGGTCGTGCACGAGGCTAGCGCATGGTCTGTTGTCAGAGTATTCAAGCCTCGTGGTCGGGACGCGTTCCTCACAGCATGCTAAACAGTTATAAAAGGATCAGTGGATGGCCGCCGACTTACCAGCCTTTCATAGCCCCTTTCTGCCTCAAACAGGATGAATATCACGTTTTCCCTCTTCTCCAGCATCCTCGGATTCGTCGCAGCTGCGATATCCCTGTTCACATTCCTCGTTAGTGTATTCCGATACCACCTTCCAAGCAATAGGATCAAGGAATTGGAGTCGTTGATGGACGAAACGGAGATGTGCTTCAAAAAAGCTATTGAAGATGGCCTTCTAGAGCTTGATTTTGTTCAAGAGACCGAACATGATCGCATAGAGTGAGTCTATTCCCTCGTTCTATGGACATTCAACACTTTCAAGACCCGTAGGCTCAGAAAGTTGACGCATCGCTTACAATCTCGCGCATACGATGCCACGACGCTCCGTGAGGAGTACCTTGAATTTCTGAGAGGGACCTCGGGATCGATCGGAACCACGTGTCAGTCCGTCAAAGAGCTGAAAGCGCGAATCGTGGTTCGTGTCAGTTTGGAGGCAGAGAGATGTGCTCTGATCAGCGTCGTCCGAGTAGAAATACAGTGTCCCCAGCTCCGCTCACTCACCTGCTCCGCCACCCACTCCTGATCCCGGGTGCCACCCTAACCCACACCTTTCCATTCAGATTCCTCGACCTCCACCAGTCTTCTTAGGATGGAGGTCGGATGGAGAACAAGGTCGCTTTGCTGAAGGGAGTGAGTCACTTGGTGGAGTGGTCGTGGAATGGTGTCGTCTGACGGAGCGCTTGTACAGATCCGCGCTGCGGTCCTACGCAGAGTGACTCGGACGTACGAACAACTGACGTACAATGTCGCACATCAATTGATCATACATCGGCCACCCTCGAGCCCCGAGCTTGAGCGTTGTGGACAAAGAGATCGTCGTCGATTCAGAGATTTCCTTCTCAGTCGGACTTTTCCGGTCTACCCAACACGTGTAAATCACGTGTTCGTTCCTCCTCGTGTACAACCTGTAGCGTGAATTTGAATGGTCCCGTCCTCACGACCGGACCGGGATCGTCGTCGCGTACACTCTGATTCCCAAATGAACCCTTCCTGATAAGCAGACTCCCGTTTTCCTGTATATGCCAAGGGACACTCATATTAATGCACTGTTCATACCCCCAAACTGATCTCGAAGGACAGGCATTGAGGTCGAGTGCTCTAGTGCAACGCTGGTGTATGATACGTCGCGTCCCCGTCCATCCGTCCCATCGATCCGCAGACCGCCACCCCATCACGGCCTGACCACCCAAGGTATCTCCACCATCTCTCCACCGCCCCCGACGACCACACCCGTCGTATGCCGCAAATCATACACAAACGTCAACACATAAAACGTGAACCCGAATGCGATCGCCCACTCGACCACCCCCCCCACGTTCGGCGCGACAAAGACGGCGACGCCGAACACGATCGCCAACGCCACCAACGTCAGCCCGATCAGCGCCTTGGCGAGGTAGGCCGTCCTGAGTTTCTCGATCTCCGGATAGTCGTGCGCGAGCCAACGGAACTCGACGACGGTGAAGATGGCGGAGAGGGCAACGCCGACCAGGAAGACGAGGAGGAAGCAGAGGTGGGGGGTGGGGTAGCGGCCTGTGTCGAAGCCGGATAGGAGGGCGAGACCGAGCAGGGCGATGAACGCGCCGAGTATGGCGAGTCGTCCGAGGACGCGTTCGCGTCTGCGGAGCTCAGGGACGAGCCTCCCTTTGTGTCGCAGAACGCGCTCTATCGTGAGCGAAAGGAGGAGGCCGACTCCGGTGATGCAGCATCCGACGACAAAGAGCGGCTTTAGGTAGGATGCACCAATGTCGGAGATGTAGACGACGGTGACTTGGCCGGACACGTATTTGGGGCGTCCGGTGATGAGCCAGGTCAATAGCATCGCAAGGAGCATAAAGAACCATATGAACGCGGTGAACAGTGGGATCACAACAAAGTAGCGGTGCCGGTCGCTTAGAAGAGACATCGTACAAGGACTTGCGGAACGTAGCGAACGTCTTTCTCTAATGCTGCTTTATACAAGCGAAGAGGCTTCTTGTTCCACCCTTTTCTGGGGCGTTGGGGCGTCGAACTCGCGTGATTGCATAGTGTATTAGGCGCACCAGTCGTAAAATGACGAGACCGTCACGGCAGACCCGTCGGAACAAGCGAACGTGTTGCGTTGTGCACCACGAGCGACGAAGCGTTTAATTTACGCAGAGCGAACCCATCCTCCTTCACCCCTGACAACATCCGCTAGCTCCATCTGGAAGAGTCAACGTTCCTTCTTGTCCTCGCCCTCGCCACGCTTCCCATCTAGGCCGTCACTTATCTCCATTATCAAATGGTTAGGGGAGCCGAACATCATCGATTCCTCCCCGGTCTCCCACCCCGCCTCAATCAGAGACTGGACGAAACCAGGCAGCGCTGTGCGAGTTGCCAACAATGTCGAGCGCAGGATGTCGACCAGATCGGCGTTGTTTCCTAGATCGTGTAGCCGTCGTGCGACTTCGACAGCCTGGATCCAAGCCTGAAGCTGATCCATCGAGCGGTATCCGTCCTTGAAGCAGACCAGTGCAGTGACCCGGCGCAAACAACGACCCTGACGACCAGCTATAAATAACACATATCTCTCGCGTTCAAACACCTGCAGGGCAGATGCGACGTGCTCGGCAGTGCACTGCAGCGTGATGCTCCGGAATGACGTTCCGAGAACGCACCGGCCTATTCTTTGTCCTGTGGAAGCGTCGCGTAGGCTGCTCGGCGTCCCAAATAACACCTCTTTCGAAGCAACATTGGTGGGCTTGGGCGTCTTCGTGTTGATCGCTCCGTTCGATGCTTTAAAGCTGGTCCACAGTATGCAGGCACGTTGTCTGTTGAGCGTGCGAAGCACCACGGAACGGACGGCGAGGTAGTTGAACAACAGGTGCGCTCCAACTAAGATGAAGAGTATCGAATACGTCAACGTGCGCGTGCTGACATACGGTATGAGGAGCGAGCCGAGCTGTAACTCGTCAGCAGAAGCGCGCGAGACGGTCTGACCCTCACTAGCATCCCTGAAAGCCCAATGACGGTCTCCCGACTCGCGTCCTTGGCACTGACTTCGCCGACATCCCCTTTCCCGGTCAATGGCGACGCGAAGTGGTTTGTGAGTGCCGCTTTTGAGCCACCTGCCACAAGCACGCAAAGCGACCTCATGCCACCGCTCAAACACAGCGCAATCACTTGTAATGCAGGGCCTGACGGGAGAGCAGACCAATATCTCGAAGGGTCGATGGATCCAATGAAAGGCACGGCGGTGTCCAGTACCGTGGACGTGTCGTTAAATACGTCGGCAAGATATCGAAACGTTTTGGTCTCTGGGTAGAGTGACGTTCCGAAATAATACGCCCCAAGGATGGCTAATTAAGGGCTTGAGCTTCTCTCGAGCGTACGCAAAATAATTTCACTCAACGACTTACTTGTGAGCCGGGAGAGGGCATCTTTCAGGACCGTCAGTAAGAGAGCGTGGGTTGCCGAGGCGGACGCATCGCCGACGCCAACACCTAATGCGAGCGCTAATGGGTATCGCCAGCGGAGATGGTGAGACAGCGGGAACATACCTTCCAAGGTACCCCGAGAAGCTAAAAGCCCCGAGAGTGAGTTACAGAACGCTTGTAGAGCGTTGTATATCTGGTACCTGAAACAATACAGCCGTTTGCTTGAGTACCATTTGGGGGTCAGCCAGACACACGCACTCGAGATAATCTAGGGTACCCAAGATGGGTTATCATCGATTTTCCACGACAGTAGGAAAGATTACCTGGAGAAACGCTCGCAGGATAGCCAGCCGGAAGGAAAAGATCAGAAAGGACATGATGTAAGGAAACTAATCCTGTGTGTGTGGCGTTCATATTCCGACGCCATGATCCAAGCAGGGTCTATCGTGATGCCGCTCAGCAATGTAATCCAAGGCTTGGAGGCACGTCTCGTACACCGCTTATGGCTCCGAGATCCTCACCTGGGGAGAAACACGAGAATTCCTGTGCTCTGTCACCCACGGTCCAACGGGTATTTTGGACACACTTCCGGTATCGTCTCGCTCGACCACGACTGTAGGCTTGGCCATCGTATCGCTGCGTGTCTCGAGCGGCCTCCCGGGTGGAGATGCGTTGTGGAGAGGCGTGTTCGAGTTCGGACGTTTTTTTCGCAGGCTCATCAGGGTTCACAAGGAACCGCCCAATGGCAGTGGCAGGTCCTTCCACGGTCCCTCTTTCGGCCGCCCAAAACCCGGGTCAAGTGTCGTACGGGCCGGTAAAATGGTCCCTCGATGGATAGCCAGTGGAAAATTTTCCGCTGTTTCACCTTGGCCATGATGACGAGCGGCGTCGACATCGGTGATGATGGGCAGAGGACACCCGTTCAGCGTGTAGAGCTCGTAGCGGACTTGTGGTTGATCATCATGGGCTTGCTGTCGCCCGCTGACGTCGTTCGCTTGAGTCTCGTGAGTGGTCCTGCTGTAACAATTGACGCCGAGCGAACTGAATGCTCAAGCCTGGGATCAGACATGCAGGACGCTCTTCGAATATGCTCACTGTCGCTCCGTCTGGTACGGTGCGCTCGTCAAGCACTGTTTCCTACCGAAGAGTTACCCACATCTCCTTCACGCCCCGACCCGTGTCATCCGACACCAGATCACCACCGCCGCACGCCTCGATGCCGCATTCGCCCGAGGCACCCTCAGGCCCGTCAGGAGCTACTCCTTTCCGCTCGAGTTCCCTGGTGTGTTCCAGGGATTGAAGTTCATACCCGGCAGCGACTGGCTCGTGTTGCTCTTTCACAGCCGGACGCTCAATCCGGCGCGGCATTCGAACATATGCTTGTTCAAACCACCGTTGACGGTTTCGGGTGCGACAGACACGAAGCCGACTTCCGTAACGCTACAGAGTGAGTGGTGTTGGTTATATCTCGGACAGCGAGCCGGTCCGTACAAGTCATCGCGAGGAGACGATCTCCTGCTCCTGCGTACCCTTGTGAAGAACGAGTGGGCCCGTTTTCCATTCCGTCTTATCGTTTACCTATTGACAGGGGGGATTCCTTAACAGGCGGAGATTTGCGATATGTCACCTAGACACGAAGACACCGTCGGTAAAGATCACATTTATGGTCCATACCGCGTTACGGACGAGGAATCACACTGCTGCTGGGGACTTCTTTGTCTACGGGTGGATTACGGATGATCGCAGGCATATGCTTCGCATCATGAAGCTTAACGAAGACTATACCAAGTTGGTCGTGGATGTGGTTGCAGAGGTTGACTGTCCTTCGCAGGGGCCTATAGGAAGGCTAATGGTAGGTCTGATTGCCCGCCAGATGCCGCTCGTCATTTACATATCGTTCCCTTTCAAGTTGCACTATGACATACGTCTATCTGGGAAGAAACCCAGGTTGCTGCTCATCACCACGCGAATGATGGCCGCATATGATATCTCCGATGACGTCTTGAAATCCGGGTGCAAGTCTTCACTGAAACTACCGACTGTGTGGAAGTATGTTCCCGAGAACATTTCCTTTGGCCGAATACTTCGCGTTTTTCGCGAGAGCGCCATCGTGACGTTATACCAAGGCAAGGCCAAGTTCATCTACCCAGAAATAGACAGTCCAGAAGCCAACGCAAAGACGATCGCCACCTACGAAGTATGTGGTAGCCTTCCGTTTCTTCCCCCCTGACGGAGAGGTATCCCTTTATTGACGCTTTACTGTGCTCAGTTCTCCTCTCCGACGCCGTATAGTATTAAATGCCCGGCGGTCCTTACCCCACAACGAATATTCTGGCCACTATGTTTTCCCCGTTCGCTGCCTGCCTTGACTGGCTCGAAGCATCTCATCGAAGCAGCAGCGATACCTACCCCAAGCAACTCGGAGTGCAAAATCGACAGAGTGCTCGTCGATCACGACGAACTGGCTGCCGACATTGGCGGTCTAGCGTGCGACACACAGGACTGGGACGAATTGACGGGAAAGCTTTGTGTACGGTACGTGAGAAACAGATTTCCCCATGACTATTCTTGGAGAAGGACGAGCGGGCGGGCGACCGTCTTGGAGATGGTGTAATGACTACATAGGCAGTGGATGCAGCGTCTCGTTAATTTAAATGCTCCCGTGTTGTTGTACCAGTTAATCCACGAGGTGCGGTCTCGGATCGTCGACGACTTGCGAAATCGGACTTGGGAGTGAGTTGTCTATCCCTCGTATTCTTTGGGCGTGAGGGGAAGTGGAGAGTATGTGGGCACGCATCTGTCTTACCAAACTTGAATATCGAGTTTCGCTGCTGCCTGGGCCACTACTTAACCACTCGGTTCGTTACTCTGAACCTCTAGGGGGGGTACCGAAAAGACACTCGTCAAGGGAGAGATGCCGGTCTGGCCCACTATCGAGGCCGAACACGATAAACTTGGCTTCTGGATTCGTCCACCTATCTTTAATAACACCAGATAAAAATATTGACTCGGGGGGAGGGAAGGAGTGAGCAACACGGGATGATCGCTTTAAGCTCACAGTTTCATTCGTGAGAGCACCCCACAAGGTCCATTAAACTAGAGAATAATACCTGGTAGAATGTCGGGGCATTCGTCAGTGAACAGGCGGAGGCGAAGAGGAACCACTCACAAGAGTGCACTCGATCGTATTGCGTAGATGTGGATAAAGGAGAGTAGAGGGAAATGAAGACAGGCATCCTTCAGGCTGAGACGGCAATCACGGCGGGCTTAGAGTCCTCGTAGAGTGTGAGCCGGTCAAGCGCATCCTCAAAGTGGTCGTCGTCCGAATGGGACTCCTCCTCCTCGCCCTCCTCTGCCTGCGACTCGTCGTCTGGTGGCTCATCCTCAAAATCGAGCTGTCGAAGAAAAGACGGGGCGGGATGGATCAATGAATACCGGATTCGACCACAATTCTGCAAGGGAAAACATACGGGATCATAGATGACACGGATAATCAGGCTGCAACTTGGGCAGGTCGCAATGTCCTCGTAGTTTGCAAGCTGCTGCCTGGAGATCTCAAAACGGTCGCCGCACGGGCAAGGAAAGTGATAAACACCCTTTTCTTCGTCCCAGCTCATGTCCTCGATCTCAATTTCGTCGTAGTATGCGCCCATCGTGAATCAAAGAAGGACAAAGTGGCGGTCGTAAAGTATGGTCTGAGTCAGCACCTGTGGCGTCTTGAAATAGGTCGCTCATCATCTTCTGCGTTCTCGTTTTCGCTGGCAGGGAATAAGTCAAGGTCTGACACTTCGCAGGAGTGGAGTGGCAAGTAAATGTACGACGCGTCCTCACTCCCTGAATCTAACAGACAGTCCATGCTCCTTGTCCACCACCAGTTTGTGAGTCACCGCCCACTCCATATTTTCACACCCGATCCATATATAGCATCGTCCCATAGCAGGTGAGTGATGGTCTATTCCATACATTGAGAGCGATTTTATATGCAAGATCCCATTCAGGAAGCATGTGAGTGCCAGCTCTGCTATATCAGTTCTCAGAACGTAGTATTACTAATCTTTACTTAGATTTTGTCATATATGTGGAATGTAGAAATGTAATCTACAGATCAACACAGTTCCAGTTCAATGACAGTATGATGTCATCAAGGCCCTTCAACTACTCTCATAGTGGTCCTAGGTGTAGAGATAAATTAGCATTTATTGAAGACATGTAGGAAGGTCTGACCTGATCAATCACCTTCATACTCTTTCTCTCCCACAGTGCCTTCTTGTACCTCAACCTCTCAAATTTATCTTCTGCCAGTGTCTCTTCCAATTTCTTTCCACTTTTGAGTGCCTTTTTTACTGCTTTCCGGGCCTTTTCTGCCCTCTTCCATTCCTTCTCCTTTCTTGCCTTTGCATGTCTTTTGTGCTCAGTATATTTGGTGTTGCTCAATGCCTTGTCATTGTTGGTACACTTTACAAGGCATTCATCAGTCCAGGCCATGAGATTGTTAAAGAAGGTCATGTTGTTGTAATGAAGGAAGAACAAGCTATTATTGAAGTCCCCATTTTTATTCATGAGCAAGTCAAGAAACTCTGCTCTTCCACCCCATTGTAATTAAACAAGGTTATATGCTTATTGTCTTCACAACCCTCCATTCTATTCCTGATGTTATCAAAGTGTGCAATTACGTGCCCATTACCATACTATCACAGATCACATGTTTGTACCCTCCACACCTCAGACCAACAGCCTTCAAGGGTTCAGGCCTAAAGGGGAAATACTGTCATATCCTGAACCTCTGACCCAAATTCCAACCCCATTCTGACCCAGCTTACAATTGGTCTTTATACCTAGTAAGCTGCTCTAGCTCTCTGACTCCCCTTTAGACAACTCTGGCCCTCCATTACCATTCCAGTCTTCCCCAGCTACACATGTACACTTCTGCTCCTTAGTATTATATACTTCCCCAAACTTCCACTTCCACTTCACCCATTCTGCTTCCAGTCTATCTCTGCTCCAGTTAAGTACTACCCTAATTTCCCTTCATCATCTCTGGACTGTTCCAATATAACTCCATTATCATTTCCAGTCTGTTACCATTACTATCATTGTTGCTATTTCTGTTCTGTTCCTATTCCTTGCTCTCCTCTGTTTCATCCTGTCATTCTTTAGTTTTAGTCTAACATGATTGAACATTGTCTCCCTGACACCTCCATTTATTTCCTAGATATCTAGACATCTGCTTTACTTCTGAGTTTGCACCTGTTTTATTTTGTTACACTTTTAGATAGTTCTGCCTCTCTGAGGTATAAGTACTGTAGTTCTGTATCTTATACCTCAGTATGAATATTGACAAAAACATCAGAACCCTCTTGTCATTGTCCTCACTCTGCATGAGCCCTTGGGTTTACTCTGACCCTTCAGGTTACTCCAGAATACCTTCAAGGCTATGCAATATCCTCAAAGGAGTTGTAAAGCCTTACCCCATAACTAGGCTTGACTCTCCTTGTCCTGCCTGTCCCTCCTGTTGAGCATAGAAACAGCCTTATCACCCACCCTGACATCTATGTAAATTGGAACAATGGAGAAATGCAAGGGCACATCTCATAAGGTGAAGTTGAGTCCCATTCAACCATTGAAACCCTTTCTAGATTTCCCTGGAACTCTCCAGAGCATCCAAAGTTCTGATCTATCTCCAGCATCAAGGGTTTCATTTAAAAAAGAGGAACTGGTTAAAAGTATACTTATCTTGATATAGATTTTAACAGTCTTTTTTAGTAGAATGGAAAGTTTTAATACATTTCACCAAAACATAACCAGATACATTGATTCTTGAACTGATAGAAAGCCAGAGGCAAGCACCCCATTTTATATACTGATAGTCCAGGATAATAATTAGATGTTATTGAAAATCACTGCATTTAGTGCAAAATATGCAAATATTGGAACTGTTCTTTGAGCCACTATAGCTAAGGTGGCAACATTGGTCAGCATAGTAGAAACATACTAGAAGAATATTTCACTTGCATTTGGACAGTGCAGGGAATTAGGGGACTTTGTTTTTCCAATATGGTAAAGGTCCTTGTTAAGTAATGCACATTTTGAACAAAGTTGGAAGACAATCCAGGCATGTCTTTTTTCCCTTGATTTCATTGATCCAGATTATAACCCATTTTGCCTTTTTTCCAAGAGATCTGTGAGGCAGGTTGTGGAACGACTAACTTTCTGGACCTGAGGATAAAATCGTCCATTGGCACTCAGGCATTGTGTCCGGGGCTGCCCAGGCTGATTCATCCGGTGATCTCTGGTGACGAGTTTATTATCGTAGGGGAAATACGATGCTCTGCACGCATTCCTTGCACGGCCTCTGGCTGTCTACAGTGTCTTAATTTCGCAGAAATCCCTGGTTATTACTAATGATCTGGAGGAGCTGCAGGGGACGGTGAAGATGTGGCGACCCCAAGACGCCACACGCCATTTAGCTATAATGTGCTCCGAACGCAGACGATCAAGCAAAGTGTGCGTCCCACCTCGTTCCATGGACGCCACCTTCCATGCTCACTGAACTGCTGGCACTCTGGCATACCCACATGTTATTCTTTGCGTAGGACATGCAGGAACGTCGCAGGATCTTGTTGAACAAGTGTTTCTTCTTACCACCCACACGCACCTAGAGCGTTGATCGTGTTCTAAATGATTCATAACACCTATTTCGGACACTTCTAGGCATCTTCTGATTTCTCCATGGCCTCATGGACGCCTGAAGAACCGAGTGCAATGGAAAAAACGCGGACATGGCTACAATTGGCATACATTCATTAGGGCGGTGTCTTACAGAGAAGTCATACTCGAAGCATGGCAAACTTCCAGACTGTTATTCCAGGGGACCGAGGTAAATGATCGTCAGTTCGAGCAATTTGGTGAGAGAGCAACCGGAAACTTGTTTGGAGCCCGTGGTAAGCAGGAGGAGAGCAGGGCGGAGGCCTGCTGGAACTGCGAATGCCACCGCTGGAGCAGAAAGACGTCGTGCTACCAAAGGACACACGTCATCTCCCCCGCCCTATTTCCTAAACTTCGCCTTTCGGACATGTGCTTCGTCATGAACTGATCTGCTCTCACTTTCCGGACGCTGGGTTTTTGTTTCTGTTCGCCGTCTCCGCTTGTCCGAGGCTCACAACCTGGCTGTGGTTTCGACCCCCTTCTAGGATCTCGAATGACTCGTCGTGTATTGACTCATCTCACGATATCCTGTGAAGGCGCTTTCATTTACTACATACACAGCTAGCGTACATTGTTGTGAGGTTGCACTTTGAGGGTAATACACTAAACACAAGTGGGCCTCAGTTTCGTATGGACGAAGACTGCACTCATTCTCCTAAAGACTAACCTAAACACAAGTGAGCCTTGTAGGTACTGTCCAGTGGATGAATGATGCAGGTACATAAAACTATCTCACCTCAGTTTCGTATGGACGAAGACTGAGGTGCGGTAAGGCTAAACGCCATGCTCAAAGATTGCCGTGACTATGTAAGAAATGGTCGGCGTAGCCATGGACAAGTGCGAGTGAATTAAAAGGAAATGCCTAGGGAGGCAGAGAATTTCAACATACATCGCATCAGGAATGCTTGCCCCTTGACTCCCGCAACGGCGAGGTCGAGATGGATGACATGCGCGCGTGACACGGCACCGGTATGGCGGAGCCGATATGCCTACCACATTCCGCTTGGAGAGGGTGCACGCATGATGAAACGATTATATGAGTACGTCATGAATGATGGGGAAGAATTTCACGAGTGCAACGGGCACGGCTAGCGAGGGTGGAAATAGGGGGGACCCAGAGTTCACTACAACCAATTGAGATCGCCACTCAGGGGGCCCATACCAGTCATCGTCGGGTTTAGATCTGCCATCGAGTGATGTCGAAGCCTACCGTATCACTATTCGGCATCAGGCTGACAGAAAGCGAAGAGTACAACACCATACAGATCATATTAAAACCATAGCCATACTCCTGAACGCGCCAAACACCCTGAAACCAGCAGGGTCTAGACCCACTTTTCGAATCCAGCTCTTTGCCTATTCATGATGTGCATACTCAAGCGCGACAATAAATCACATTTCACCGAGGATTATGTCGTCTTTCAAACTTTGTCTGATCCTGGATCCGACGACGGCAATGAGGACAACCCGGAGGAAGAATGAGGCGTGTGTGCATCTGCAGCAGCCAAGATGCTCCGGGAAGCAATACTGCGCGCACGTATCTTGGATCCGTAAAGGAGTAATACCTACAATACCGTCCACCACGAAGAAACCACATTCACAAATCAGTTTTACGCCAGCCATATAAATGCAAGGCGGTGTAATGGAGGGGGGGGGGGAAGTGGAGAAAAGAATGGGGAATTGACATACGAATGGCGTAGGGGCCATTAACAAGGCGAGAATCGCAAAAAGCGTGAGCCCCCATTTGTAGGTCAACGTGGCAAACATCTGTCGGGTGAAAAGCGGAAATACCATAGCCATCGTGTTTCCTGATCGAAAGGCCCAATATCCGAAATTAAGTGATACACTTAGGAGCAACTGAAGTTCACATGACGTACGGAATAAAGTCTGCCCCGCTTGCGCAGAAGATGCGTATATATTGTAACTGATTTGACGTGAATCAAACAATTCCTCTTCCTCACGGGATCGGGATGAACGTACCAGTCTGCAATGTACAGGAACGCCACTTGGAGGATGACCATGACCCCGCTCATGAACACCTTCGGAACAGAATGAGGGAGACGCTCGACGGATGAAGACAGAAAGAATCGTAGCTGACCGTCAGTCCGATGAGAGGTACAACCCAGTGTATTTTTGGTGACGCCGTCCAGGCAAAGATAAACATGCCAATCGGAAGGCACAGCGCGGCAACACATACAACATGTAGCCGCGCTTCCTGTTCCATCCGGGAAAAGTGTTTCCTGGTTATAGCACACCCATCATCTTCAGCTGCTCGTGGAGCAGATTCAGAAACCCACTTGTAGAGCTTATCTTGGTACATGCTGGCAAAGCATCCGATAATGGCGCCGATGCTTGTATGATCTGAGTGTCATTCCAAAACTGGCATGAAGTTCGACCCACCTCAATGTTATATATGTATATCCGGTCTGCTGAACGTCGAAATGGTAAATCGATTCGAACATGGGAGATATTGCTCTAGAGATATAATGAGTTGGTGCGTCTCTGAAATTAGGTGCACAGGTCACATACTCCACTAGGCAGTAAACCACACCCCATGTGAAACCCGCCCATACCTACAGCCAAGCGTGTTAGTCGAAGGTGGAAAATGCAACACCAAAAGAAACTCACGCCAATACTTTGTACGATAGGTTCAGTAAGTAGAAAGTCTAATTTGACAGACGGAGATTAATGCTGTGTATTGAAACGGAAAATGTATAGCACACATAACGGCCGAGTGCAAGACGTCTTGATAAGACTCCAGAGGCATGGCTTATCGATCTCGGCTCTAGCTTTATAAGCAGTGTCTCCAGTGACCTTACGTTGCGATCGTGCGATTTGCACAAGGATGATGGAGGAACGCGTTTCACTCAGCACCAGCATCACAAGGATGATGAAAAGACCCGAAAACCTTTAAAGAGCATGTTGTTATGCTGATGAGGGAAAGTGAAAAGGAAGTGTTGCCTTACACAACATGTATCCACTGGACCCATCGCCAGCCAAGAAAGGGATTTGATTGGATCACGCCACCGATAACGGATCCGAGCCCCATCGCGAACAGCGATGTAAAAGCGAATACAGTCATCGGCAAACCTCGCCTACGTGCGATGAGGGCATATTAAGTCACTCGCCGAACAGTACTCACTCGTGAGGTTTCCAGATATCTGCGATACTACCCCCAACTAGTGTTGCCCCTGTGGAGCCAAATATTCCTCCGAGAGCGCGTCCTGCAAGAATTACTTGAATGTTTGGTGCCCTGTGTGCAAGATACCGTAAGCAATCTGAAATATTTGGACCATAAATCTCACAGTGCAACCATAACCTGGGTAAGAGCGAACATAATCGATGAGAAAACGTATAAAGGCCGCCTGCCAACCTCCTAGAAGTACATGAGCGATGGATCAAAAAAGCCATAAGATAGCGAACCTCGCTAAACGATGAGCTAACTAGTGGAATAACCCCATATCCGATAGCGTAGAGACTGAGGCCTAACGCTGCCTGAAAATCGGTACATGGCAAATCTTGTCTCAAGGATGGTGTACTGATAGAAAATGAGGACGAAGCAGCGGCTAAGGTGCAATGTGAGCGTGCAAGTGGACATCATAAGGATCAGACCCAATACCTGTAATTCCGGTGAAGACGCAAGCTGTTAGAGTGATGGCCCATTTTTTGTAGACAGAATAATTCTGAGGATTTCGTTGATCCCCGTCCTCAAACTCAACCTGTCGGGAGTGAGCGACGTGAGCCAGTAGTGCATGATAGAAAATATACATAAATGATCTCCTCTCCACTGTCGGCCGCAGTAGGAGATGCTCTTGAAAGCTTACCCTCTACACTCTTGTCCGACATCATGTCGAAACGGAGTAGTAGACAGAGGGGAACTGCGAAAAGGCTGCTCAACTGAGTTGTAGTGCACTCCAGAGACCTTCCATGCCGCATAAATAAGACATGGTCACGACTCAATGACTCGACTGGAGGAGCGATCGCAGGGAAACATGCCGTCTGAGTTACTTCACGAGCTATGTCCACTTAATACGGGAATTAGAAACTCCTAGAATAATTACGAGTGAATGACGGAGATTGAGACTATTTTGGATCTCGAAGAACAAGATTGCCTGCGAGATCATACGACACAACCAGATTTCTTTCCTTCCTGGGCATAATTATAGGTTTGTTTCAGATGCCTTCATGCTGTTAGTCATGCACGAGCGTTATTGAAGAGACCCCGCTTGAGTTTGAAAGACCGGGCCAACATCCCCGATAGTCTTGTGCCAAAAGAAACAATGCAGATTAACTACGCAGGCAGATAGGTTCAGGGTACTTGTGAAGCGGGACATTCTCGCCCCGGGAATCTGGCATTAGGCTGCAGGTTTATATTGTGAAGAGATGTGGAAGTCAGATTGAAGCAGCTCCCGACACAAGCTGAGGCTGCAGACCAGGTAGATAGCCGGTTCATGCCACCATGATTGTGATGGACATGGCCGAATCGGACAAGGATCGCCGAATACGTTCAATTTTGAACTGAGCATGTGGTTGGTGTGCTCACCATGAGTTTCGCCTGCTGATCATGGAACACAGCTATGGGCTACCTCCTCCCATCATGAGCGTTGCAAAGAGTGTACTGCCTCCTGTGGCAGCCTCGCGCAGGAGTACTGAGCGTAGGTAGTGTGTGATACAGGTGGAATCGGTGCACGATTGCCTTTTTCGTACTTGATGGACTTTTGCATGTTGTCCGACGCAAGCAGTCTTGAAAGCATTGCGAATGACAGTACACTTGTCAGCTGGAAAACGGGACCATGGGCATTTATAAAGGAATCATGTATGGACACGGAAGGTGTGAGGGAACACGAATTAGAGAGTCCTGTAGTAATCAGATTAGTTAGGTTAACGAACACATGCCCAAATAAGGAAATGTAAGGAGATCGATTGCTCTCACTGATAGGCCTCCCAATCATCCGACACCAGCCTCTCAGCGGGGTTGCGACGCATACTTCAATGGCGACTGCCCAGACCATTATCATTGGACGTTCATCTAAATGACTCTGGAAGGGCGGTAGTTCTGCCTCCTTACCACTCCATCCATAGACCTCATGCGGTCCCCTGGCCAATCTTCAAGGACAAGCATGACCACCCAGGTTACCCCCCCTTCGTAAGTGGCCTGTCCATAGGTCATGCCTTCATCGTTCCCTCAGCACCCCAGGCCTATCAAGAAGTCGCTAAACCATTCCCATCCAAGGATATTTGGCTGTTCTAGAAGAACAAACCGTAGTGCCCCGAGCAAGGGGATGCGAGGGTCAGAAGAAACGACACCATGGTCTGCTCGTATACGTCTGCCTTGCATGAGTATTCTCGCGTTGCACGATACATACAGGCGATAACACCTCTCGAGCCTGTGACAAAGGCTTGAGACAGCGGTGCGTCGGCCAAAGTCGGTTGCTTCCCTGACAGAAACATCAGTCAGTCCCAAACTTCCGGCGTCGGTCTGATGCACAGTCGGTTTTAGACAACGACAGAGAGAACGTATTTTAGGTTGACCTGGTTTAAGATGATAGCCGCCCGAACGACCTCGGACCATCCTGAGGGCTTGCTTCGTTCCTAGATAGCTGCACCTGCCGTTTCAGCTCCTAGTCGTCAGTTGTCAGCGTTCCGAGAAATAAAGACTTGAATTCCTCGTGCAAGAGGGAGTCCTCATTGGCTGATAACTAACCCTTCTCCGCTACCGTGGCGGACATGCGCGAGGTTGGAGTAGCACTCGTGGCAGTGTGGCACTGAAGAAGGCCAGCGACCTCCACAACTCCTTCCCTCTGCGACACGTTTTACGACATCTCCAGCACTTTTTTCTGCCCTGTCTGACGAGCCATCGTTGTCGTTGACGCTTTCAAGATGGCAATGGACAGTTTCTCCTACATCGACAACGTCCGTGCCGCATTCGCCTCATGTCTCCCATGTTTCGCTGCGCCGCGTTCTGAGTCTTCCACTTCGAATTCCACCCCAAACCCGCCCTCGAGTGCGGTGAATGTAACCCAGCCCGACCCACGTCCTGCTAGATCCTCGTCCTTCAACGACCTCGAACATCTCCTTCATGACTCAGACTCGGACGCCCTCTCGCTTCACTCCAACCTGGGTTCCACGCACCGCAGAACAAAACATCGCCGACGACCCAAGTTTTCCCTCACCCTGTTCGGTTATACCCTTTTTGGTCGTCCACCGATACACCTTCCGGACGATGACAACGACGAGAACGATCCGTCAGGAAGAGGTGGTATGAGGACGAGGGCGTTGGTCACCGCATCGTCGTCCACGCTCGACTCTGATGCGGCCCCGCTCGATGCGAGCACCATAGAGCGGCTGACGTCGCCAGACCATTTCGCAGCGCTGGCCGCACAACGTGAGAGCGAGCAGCGGCGGTTCGAAGCAGAGGAAGAGGCCCGTCGAAGGGCAGAACGGAGAGCACGTAGACAAGCACGGAAAGCGCGCGAGAGGGCCGAGGCCCTCGCCTCGCTCCACGGTACCTCTCCTCGCGCAGACATGGATACGTTTGAGGGAATCCAGGAGAGCGGGAGCGGGACGGTCCCCAGTTCGCTTCTCTTCCATCCGGCGGTGGACGTCCTTCCGGACCATCTGGACCCAGACAGACTTGGTCCGGATGATGACCCTGATTCTCATTTGGACGACGCTGACGATGCGGATCTAGGTGGGGAGCTGTACACGCGGGCGAAGAAGAAGTCCTCTATTGCACACAGTGCGTCGGGCTCAGATTCACGTTCCCGTACCTCTGCATCGTTATCCGTCGGGGATGCCTCTCACACGCAAGGTTTCTCTGTCCACAGTACCCATCAGTCCATCCCGTACCCACACGCCGAGATGCACCTTCCCGCACCCGTGAAACAGAGGTCGCTTCGTGCATCAAAGCGGACGTCGACCGTCTCGTCTGCGACATCACAGTCAGCGTCGACAGCGCCGTACACGCCCGTGGAGACTATAACGGATATGCCCGCGGTAGCTGCATTCCCCGTTTCACAGGAACGGTACATGCGCGATGGGGGACATGCCAACTTTCCGAGTGCGGGCCTCTCTGGCAAGCGGGGCCGCAACTCCCTAGATCCCAGAGCGTTTCTGGCACACCAAGGATAGTACTACGGGCAACTATAGGTAGGTTCAACGAGGGGAACAAGTGGGTATTATCTCATGGAAGGATTGTATGTGAACGCTCCGTTCAAGGAATGGCGTTGGGTGTGAATGATTTACGGCCATCTATGATACACTTTATCACTATTTTTCTTTTCGTTTTCGAGCGCGTTGCGCGTAGTAGCCGGTGGACTGAGTAGGAGGCAGGTAATCTGGTGTAGGACCTGGATGGAACACTGCACATTTCGGATGACTTGGAAGTGCCGGCGAGTATGTGAGCCTTGGCTGGTCAGCGACACACCCTCTTGGACTACAGACACCCGACGTGATCCCGCAACTTCGTGGCGCTCCACTCCTCCCTTGGCATCCACCCCAACCGCTCCCGCGCATACCGCTCAAACAACTCGTCGGCCACCTCTACATACGCACGCACCGTGTATTCGCCCTCCGCATACCCCCGCGCACGCAACGCAGCCCACGCGACGTTCCGCGCCAGCACCGCGTAGTCCCGGTTCGGAATGGTATCCAGTATAACAAAGTACATCACCGGGAATGTCTTGAAGCGGAAGAACCACCCCTTGACATCGCGCGCCAGGAGCGTCAGGTATCCCTGTATCTCCTTCCCGGTCCCGTACAGCACGTCCACCGCCGACCGCGCGACCTCCCACTTGCCGCCCGTCGACGCGGGCACAGACGGACGCGTCGGCAACGGGGGGGCCTCAAAGTTCCGCCCACGCATCGCAGGCAGTGCCTCGTCGTTTGACGGACCCGATCCGAACATCGCGACGTTGTGGCCGGGCGCTGTTTCAGAGCGGAGGACGACCTGGAAGAGATCGGGTCGTGCGCGGAGCTCACGGAGGAACGCGTCGACGAATGCGTCGGGCTCGTTTCGCACGGCGCCAAACAAGTATGCTCGTGTCTCGATCTCGGCCCACACGATGCTGCCCCGCTTTTTCGCCCTGCGCTCTGTTGGCACGGGTCCACAGAGGTATGGGGGTTTCTGTGACCCTACCATATCTGCAACAACGACGCCACAGAGGGAGAGGTGATTTCGCGACAGGGAGGGGTCATGGACGCCAGAATAGAGAGGACTTTGACAGAAACTCGGGCTTGGAACACGGCCGAGCGCGGCGAACGAAAGAAATCCGATGAGATCATCAAAACTGTTGCATAGACGAACGAACCGATTCTCTACATCCGCTGGTGGTTGAAGCAGTGTGAGGAGCAACTGGTCATGAACAAGATTTCAGAAGTGCAGGAAACTTGGATCGACGAGGAGTGCATACGTACATACCAAGCTTCATTGGATATGTCGGTTGCATGCGAGCGATTAAATACCCAGCCTCCAAGCAACGGAAACCGGTTCTCTGGAGGAGACTTGGTCATTCATTCTGGCTACAGTCGCTCGTCCTGCCTTACCTACACTACCAACGTTGGCGGCTGTACCGTGATGCGATATGGCGAGTGCATCCAAGACTGCGTCTTTGAACCACTTTAAAGGAAACCCCAAGGGCTTTAAGAACAGCTGGATAAATCCAACGATATCCTCCACTGAAAAATCGTCACTAAGAATGAGATCTTTGAAGGAAACTTTTCCCAACGACTTCATAAACAGGATCGGTTGATGGAATATGATTCGTCGAGCAAACTGCTGATAAACGAAAAAGTTCTTTTCTACTATAGCCCTGTAATATTCTGTCTTTGGCTGAGGATGGTGTTCTGTCAAGTAGACCTCCATGAACGAGTCGAAGTCGATGAATGGTTTCAAGACAGCCATGATGCGTTCCTTCTGACTGTATCAGGAAATAAGCATTGCTCGGTGGGTAACGTGGTCCTGCGTGAAGCTTACATTCGTAGTGACATGTCAATCAAATCTTCATCCCCCATTGCTGGGGTAGGTAGTTGTGAGTCCTCGTGTCCTGGAATCGAGGGCATAGAACGATGGGAAGCATCTGGATCATATATAGACTCTAGCACTTGTTTGGTAGTCCACTTGGACTGTTTTTCGAGGTCTACTTCGGCCGTAGATAGTTCTTGATCGCTCATGGTGTGCAAGGTGCCATCCGACTGATACAGTTCGTATGCCCTCCTCTGGAGTGCGTCGAGCACGTCGACTGCCCTCACCATTTCCTTCTCTAACAGCTTTAGGCGGCGTCTGTGACCATCGTCCACTGAAGGATATAACAGAGTCCGAACGTCAGCACCGTGACTACACACCACCTCCCTCGGCTCGCCTTTCAGGAAAAACCGCTTCTGGTGGATATCACGTCCCACTCGCTCGACTCGAATCGCCTCGAGGTATGTGCGCACCCAACGTGCCTTCTTGAGTGCCGCGTGCCAGTCCGAAAATCGGGCGACTTGCTCCTTGGTGGGTAGCTCTGTCCCATCCTTGATGTCATCGACGACTTTGGACGCCTCCTTGTATTTCTTGTACAGGGTACGGTACTGCCCGTGATGCACCCTGCAGCGCTCCGGTTTTGGATAGCCCTCGGTCGCTGGCTGGCTGCAACGAGTGACCTCGTCTTCCTCAAGGGTGAGACACCGAGGCGGGGGTATCGCCTGGCCACCATTTGGGATCCCCGTCGCGTTTCCTTTGGCATTTTTTTTCGTGGTTGCGCTCGTCTTGCGCTTGTTACTCGGTCCAGGCATGCTCGTGTTGGGGATAGGGTGGAACTCGGACACGCTACATACACAAGAATCGGCGCAGCGCCCGCTCCGTATTGGGAAGGCAGCGAGAGCATCAGGGAACGAGCCTCGGGTCTGGACGAGGGACATCGTCCATCGTGAAAGGGTTTGTCTGCAGAATGGCCAACTCACGAGTCTCCAGAGAGTGATTGCTGCCCGGATTATAGTTGTATATCGTCCAAGGGAGCAGTGATCCAAACCCTCTATGGAATAGCTCCCACAATAACAGGGTTAACTATAATTGGGAAATAGCAGGGACCCTGTAAACTACTGGGACCCACTGCCATGTCCTCTCTGTTACGAGCAGACTCTGAAGAGCAGGATGGACCAAACTAGCACATGTGAAAACCGACTGTCTATTCTAAACGTTAGCAGCGTTCATTGTCCAAATATAAAGTAGATGGCAGTTGAGGCCATATGACGGAACGGGAGTTCATGACGACTCGTGGGTCTCGCGGTACGCTTCCAATGTAAGTAGCCCATCCATCTTGACAAGCCCTGTCAGCTGGAGGCGTTCATGGAATCACCCAAATCCATACCTCGCTCGGCTCAGACAGTTTAATTTTGCATAGCCAACCTGGTTCTTGCAATTCAGAGCACACACTTTTTCAAGTTTGGGACACCTGCCTTCGTCGTCCGGGGAGCGATTCACCAGGCCGGGTTCTTCGTCAAGTCGTTGGTTTATCTCCACAACCTCACCCGAGATGGGGGCATACTACACGCATCTTTCAGTTTTCTGACTTGGGACGGGAAAGATGCACTTAGACGATATCCGAGGCCGCCTTAACACTCTCCACGGCACCAATCGTGTCTGTGAATAAATTTTGATTCGGCCATTCTATTCCCAATAGAGACACGTATTGCCACGGTGCCTACCTCCTTTCGAGAATTTCGATCCTACGGCGGGAAGATCGACAAAAACGACGTCCCCAAGGCTTTGCTGAGCGTAGTCCGTGATGGCAATGGTGCCTACACCCGTGACATCGTCGAGAGCGACAGACTCGTGTTCTACCGTGTATTTTATCGCTGGTCGAGAGAGTACACGTTAGCGGGTAGCTAAAACACGGAGTCGAGCAATACGCACTGACAATGGACCGATGGGCTGGGAGACGGAAGACGGGTGGAGCACGAGGACTGGTGACTCGCAGGGAAAGTGCGGGTCGTGCACGAACGACTTGGCGAGCGGCAGAGAACATGGTCGAGTGATGGCAAGCTGGTGGAAGCTGCTCGCGAGTTCGGTCGACTGGGAGGGAATGGGAAAGAGAGACGAGTCTTGGCCCTGGCGGGTTTGATTCGTCGGTCGCAGTGTGACGTGTTTGGTCACCCGCACCGAGCCGAAGAGACGCACTCGAAACGACTCTTGTCCCGGTCGTCTACTCTGTCGTCTGTGAAGCTCACCGGATTGAAGCTCACCGCTGGCCCCGACTCCTCGACATTGACCCATCTCTGGCCGAGGAACGCCCGTCGTTGTCGTTGGCCCGCTCGACGAGGAACACCTGCTTGTGTATGTTTGGCGACCTTTTGACCAGTGCTGGGTCCCTCATTGCCGGCGACAACCATGGCGGAGAGAACGAACCCGAACATGCTCTTTGCAAACTTCAACCAAGATTACTCGTACGCTTAGGGCTCTGTCCAATCTCTTCGCTTGCTTACCTCTCCATGTAGATGCATATCAGTCGGCACGCGCAAGGGCTATAGCGTCACTAATTGTGATCCTTTCGGGAGGGTCTATACCATGAGTGCGTCCACAGCACCCTGACATGTAACGCACACCCAACAAGAACTATGTGTCCCTAGACGATGGCGCACGCGGAATCGTGGAGATGCTCTTCTGCACCTCGCTCATCGCTCTCGTCGGCGCCGCAGACCAACCTCAGTCCAGTCCGCGAAAGTTGCAGATCGTGAACACAAAGGCATGCTTATCCACTCACCTTCGGCTCGTCTTTTGATTCAGCACTCTCGTGTCCCAGCGTCAGTCCATGATCTGCGAGCTTCTTTTTCCTTCCTCCATCCTCGCCGTCAAGCTGAACCGGAAAACGCTTGTTATCGTTCTCGAGACCGAAATTTACATTTATGATATATCCAATATGCGTCTTTTACACGTTATCGAAACCGCACCCAATCCCGACGGTAGATCTCTATTTCTTTTTCTGCTGCCCTCTCTTCCTCACTTGCTCCGTAAAGCAATATGCGCGCTCTCTCCAAATGCGGAGAATTCGTACCTCGCATACCCTTCGCCCATTCCTTCCCCCTCGACACCCGCCTCCACGTCAACACCTCCCAGCGCGCCACAGCAGCCAGCAGCTGGCGATGTCCTCCTCTTTTCGACATCCACCCTGACACTCACGAACATCATCCGCGCACACAAATCACCGCTCTCTGCGCTTGCCATCTCACCATCAGGCACACTCCTCGCAACAGCATCCGACAAGGGGACCGTCATTCGCGTATGGAGTATCCCCGGTGCGGAGCGCCTCTGGCAATTCCGAAGGGGCACGCGAGAGGCCAGGATCTATAGCATGTCGTTCAATACCGTGGGCAGTCTGCTGGCCGTCAGCTCAGCCCACGACACCGTCCACATATTCAAGCTTGGCCCTCGACAATCCTCAGGAAATAGTACAAGCACCAAGAAAGATCGACCGTCGAGTCCGATGGAGTCGGTGGACAGCAGAGACCCCGAAGATGGACGGACGGGTGACTACGATTCGTTCGTGGACGAACGAAAGAAGAGCAACAGCGTGTCGTCGGTGATTCGACGGCGATCGTTGCATTTGACCAAGTCGATTTCATCGTCTGTCGGAGGGTATTTGCCGAACACGCTCACTGAACTTTGGGAGCCAGCGCGCGACTTTGCATTTTTGAGACTACCAACGAGCGGGGCACGGTGTGTGGTTGGGCTGAGCGGGTGAGTGTCCACTCTGCATTTACTCTGGCTTGTTGACAGACACTCACGGTTTGGCCACATACATTTTGGGTGTCCCACATTTTCTGTCGGCATATGCAGCACGTTGCCACAGGTGATGGTGATCTCTTCCGAGGGCTATTTCTACGCCTACAACATCGACCTGGAGAACGGTGGGGAATGTACGCTGATGAGACAGTATAGTCTCGTCGACACGGATCCGAGCGGGATGGACTGAAGTTTGCAGGACTGAGACGTTCTCCTTTGTGGATCGCAGGGCTTTCGAGAGGTTCGGCGTTGTTGTCGTCGCTTGTACCTACTTTTCTTTTTCTTTTTTTTCCTTTTCGATGCCTCGTTTTCAATCGGTCATGTCAGGAGTTCATCAACTATGGATGGAGTGACGGTGGAATGGGACAAGATTTGTGTGGAACAGTGTCAGAAATGGATAGAGAGCTTGCCTAGAAGGATTGAAGCAGTCAGAAAGGCTAAGGAAGGTAATGTCAGTACTAGATATATAGATTTTTATAATGTCAAGAAATTGTTCACATGAGTGATGATTTTAAAATGGCTTTTATTGCATTAGATCTTTATCAAATTCCTTGATTTCTGTGTTACAACCCTGATCTTTAATCACAAGCTAGCTAACCAATATACATAGGTAGTATGTTGCTTGGGGTGCTCTAACCCTAAACTGGAGCTAGGCATATTATAAATAGCTCAAGAAGCTACTCTTGAACAGGTTGACAAGTCTGAAAAGACTTGCTGTCTTTGAGCTTCTGTATTTATATCTAAGAAGCCTATACACAGACCATGCTGTGTCTCTTGGTTTATCTAGCCTATATCTACATATAGTGGCTCAAAAAACTAACCCAATGTTTGCATGTTTTGCACTAAATGCAATGGCTATCAATAACTACTTATTATCATGCTAGGCTATGAGTATATAAAATGCAGTACTTGCTCTTGGCTTTCTATTGGTCCAATGATCAAAGCATTTGATTATGTTTTGGTAACATGGTAATCATATCAAAATAATAACTCATTGGGTCAGTTTTTTGACTTTAAATAGGATATGGTATTTAGTATCTGGTATGACCTCCCTTGGCCTTGATAACTGCTTGAATCCTTTTAGGCATGCTTTCTATCCATTTTTGACACTCCTTCACAGAATCCTTTTTACTCTGCCACTACCCTATTCCATAATTGATAAACTCCCATAGGTATCCTCTTATAACCTGAAAGGCATCTTTTCAAATGACTCCAAGTATGTTCAATAGGATTAAGGTCTGGAGATTGAGCAGGCTAATTCAGAAGCTTGATATCTTGCTTGTTAAACCAGATTTGAGCTCTTCTAGAGATATGCTTGAGATTATTATCTTACTGAAAGATAATTTCATCTGAAGAGATTCCAGAATTTTCCATGCTCTGCAATAATCCTTCCTTCAAAATTGTCACATACTGTTCAGTATCCATCCATTTCTCAATCTCACTCAAAACTCCCACACCATTCCATCCAATATAGCCCCATACCATGAGTGATCCTCCTTTAAACTTGACTATACCTTTGATCTTCTTAGAACTTATTCCCTCTTTTTTCTTTTTCCACACATATTCTTGTCCATCTGATCCAATTCTATTGATTTTAGTCTTATCTGACCAAATCACCCTCTTTCAGTTCTCCACAGTTCAACACTGGTACTTCAGAGCAAAGGCCAACCTGCTTTTTCTATGGATAGTAGAGAAAAGGTTTTTTTTTCTTCACCACAGCTTTTAAAGAAGCTTTCTTGAGGATATTCCTGACTATTTGTGGGCAGACAGGAGTGCTGACAATACAATTGATGAAATGAGTGGCCTGAACTGCATTACTGACCTTTCCAGTAAGAATTTGTTGAACAATAGCATACTTGTTGATAGAAGAAAGTTTTGAAGGATAACCACCATGATAATTTTCCTTCTCTGATTGGATTTTCTGAAGGACTCTAGCCACAGTAGACTTCCCTAGACCAGTTTGAGATGCAATTTTGCTACAGAAAAGATCAAAAGAGGCAAGAGAGATAGTATTATCTCTTTGAGCAGCAGAAAGATGTTTTATGATGGAGATAAGGGAATTTATTTGTGATGGTAGGGTTTATATATGCTACAGGCTAATTAGTTACCATTATCATTATTGTCACTATTCCTGTTCCATTCCTATTTCTTGCTTTCCCTTGTTTTATCCTGTTATCCTTCAGTTTTAGTCTGACATGATTGAACATTGTCTTTCCTGACATTTTCATTTATTTCTTAGATATTTAGACATCTGCTTCACTTCTGAGTTTGCACCTGTCTTACTTTGCTACACTTCTAGATAGTTCTGCCTCTCTGAGGTATAAGTACTGTAGTTTTGTATCTTGTATTTCAGTAGGAATATTGACATAAACACCCCCTTGTCTTTATTTTCACTCTGCTGAAGCCCTTGGACTTACTCTGATCCTTTGGATTACTTTAGAGAATCTCTGGGACCAAGCAATATCCTTGAAGAAGTTGTAAGGTCCCATCCTCATAACTAGGCTTGACTCTTCTTATCCTGCCTGTCCCTTCTGTTGAGCACTGAGACAGTCCTTTTTTCCACTTTTAACATCTATGTAAATTAGAGCACTGAAAAGTGCAAGAGTATACCATATAAGGTGAAGCTAAGTTCCATTCAATTAATAAAACCCTTCCTAGATCCCTCTAAAGCTCTCTGGAGCCCTCTGGAGTTATAACCTTCCTTTAGCATCAAGGATTTCATTCTGAAAAGAATTGGTTTTAACAATAATTAAGAAATAACTAATTATCTGTAAAAAGCCATAAGATAACTGAATATAATGGAAAAAAAGTATTAGAACTAATAAAAATGAAAGCAATGCCTTTATTATAAAATTAAGAAAATAAATCTGGATCTCTGTCACAGATCAGATATTATTAAAATGAGATCTAGAGGCAATCTAGAGATCTATTGCATTATATATTCAAGATAAAGAAATACTTATAAGAAAATCAAGCCCAATACTAGAGTTACCATTGTATATCTTAGAATGGAATGTAACTTCCATAATCACATAATCACCCATTTATTCTTGATTATTCTTATGTGAGTTTACTAATCTACTTTATTTTTGAGTCATGATTTTGCTTGTATTATATTATAATACAAATTATTATTTTTTTAATTACATGTTCTTATCTTATCTTTACCATGTGATTATCTAATCTTTATCTTATTAGAACATGTGACAAGTCACATGGCAAGTCTAGACTCAGAATATAGAATTAGTCTTATGTCTTTTTGCTTTTTTTATTTTCATATTGCTTTTCTTTTATTTTATTTTAGAAACCTTGCTTTTTTTTAGCCATTAACTATTTTTACATGTGCTTTTCTTTTTTTTGATTGCTATATCATGTTTATGAAAGAATTCCCATTAGAATTTTGATTTATGCACTATAGTAATAGGTATTGTTAAAACCAGTTCTTTTCTAAATGAAACCCTTAACACTAAAGGAAGGTTATAACTCTAGAGGGCTCTGGAAAGCTCCAGAGAAATCTAGGAAGGATTTTTTTGATCAAATAGGACTCAGCTTCATCTTATGTGGTGCACTCTTGCACTTTCCAATGTTTCAATTTACATAGATGTCAGAAATAAAGAAAAGAACTGTCTCAGTGCTCAATAGAAGAAACAGGCAGGATAAGAAGAGTCAAGCCTAGTCATGGAGATGGGACCTTATAACTTCTTCAAGGATATCACTTGATCCCAGAGATTCTCTAAAGTAATCCAGAGGGTCAGAGTAAGCCCAAGGGCTCCAGCAGAGTAAGAACAAAAACAAGGGAGTATTTATGTTGATATTTCTACTAAGGTACAAGATACAAAACTACAGTACTTATACCTCAGAGAGGCAGAACTATCTAGAAGTGTAGCAAAGTAAGACAGGTGCAAACTCAGAAGTGAAGCAGATATCTAAATATCTAAGAAACAAATGAAAATATTAGGGAAGACAATGTTCAATCATGTTAGACTGAAACTGAAGGGTAACAGAATAAAACAAGGGGAAGCAAGGAACAGGAATGGAACAGGAATAGTAACAATAATGGTAATGGTAACTGAAAGCAGGAATGGTAACAGAGTTATACTGGGACAGTTCAGAGACAACAAAATGGAACTAAGGTAGTACTTAACTGGAATAAAGATAGACTGAAAATGGAATAGGGCAGAACAGAAGTGGAGGACCAGGGAAGCATATACTGACAGAGAAACAGGAAGCATACATGTATAGCTGATGTGGACTGGAATGGTGATAAAGGGCCAGAGTTGCCTGAAGGGGAGTCAGAGGGCTAGAGTAGCTTACTGAATACAAGGACCAGTTGTAAGCTGGGTTAGAATGGGATTGGAATTAGGTTGAAGATATGGAATATAACAGGTATTTAAGGGCTGCCTTTGTTACTCTTGACTTTTTAGTCTTGAGCACTTGAATATCTTGCCTTTATAGGTAACTAGACTATCTGTACTCTTAATTTTCACCTCAACTTGGCAAAAATTTATCTTTTATCCTTTGTTGCCCACTAAGTCAAAATGCTTTTTAAAATATAGTGTTTGTTTGTATCCATAGAGTCCCTGGAGTATAATATATTATAATTATGGCATTATTATAGTGAAATCTTCATATCTCAGCAGGCCCTGATCCAATTCATGTGATTCAAGCACCATTTTGTAGCTATTGACAAGTACTAACTTTGATATTACCAAATCTAAGTGAAATTCTAACATGTGTGGGCAGGATACTACATACCCTGCAATTGGGGTTAATATTGCAATGGTTTTTGAAGTCACTGTATAAAATTTCCCTCATTATCTAGCCAATTCTAATCTGCCTCTAAAATAATATGCCCAGCTTTCAACCTGACTTCAAGGTTTGATTTCTGATTCTAATTCTGTTAGTGCTAATAGACCTCAAATGGTATCTCAGGCCTGAGCATATCAGGTAATGTGATTATATAATATAGTTGAATTTTTCTGGCTCTCTTTACTACCATATTAGAGTCTCAGTGAAGATGTGAGTTAGAAAGTTAGAAAATCACTTCGGGTTATTATGAGTAAGAAAAGTGTTATGTGAGAGTCGACTATACCGAGTTGATTTCAATCTGATGCTTGCAAACACGGCTGACCGTCGGGTGTGGGGACACTACCTAGAGCCAACTCGTATGAGGGTATGAGCACCTTGGCAGTGGCATGGAACATTCCTCGTTTCAAATACAGCTCGACCCGGAACGAAATCGCTTCCCCCAAAAATCCACCCTGATGGGGTAATATGAGCATCAGGCCTAGGAACCATGCTAGATATATACTTCACCCCGCGGTAATGTCGCAAATGAACCTCTGAGCGCTCTCAAATCTGCACCTGTCCAGCGGTGCTGGGATGACATTCGCTCGCCGATCTATTTCTATAGTACTTACAGGCAAAGACCAGCTCTGGATTATGGTGTAATACATACACAGGTGACACTCTACTCGCATTGCATGTCGTAAGCTGATTGCGGGCCTGGAAGATGGCATGGACCCAAGTCAAAATCAGGTTCACATGGAGTCAGGCCATACTCACATGCTGCGAAACACTTACTAAGTTTAGGAGCTGCGCTAGGAATGACAAAAGGACCGGCCAAGTGCGCAAAATGTCCACTGATGATAGTTTCCATAAAAGCCAGCCCAGATGGCCGTCTCCAAGCTCAGCTTCAGTCTGTGCGCCCACTTTTTGCGCCCACTTTTTCCACTGACAACGCAGGTGAATATGTCCTTCTTCCTCACCAACACTCCGTTACTTGAACTGGTTCTCAGGTTCTCTATCGCTGTTTGAGAGCTTCTCTATTCACGATGATGTATGCTGCCGCTCAAAGTATGGGTGTCTCTCCGCTTTCGTCCTTTCTCTATAACGTGTCCCTCGCAGTTGTCGAGACGTTTGGGGTTCAACGCGACTCCGAGTTCCCTGTTGAGGTCAGCGAGCAATTAACCGCCAATGATGCGTTGGAGTGGCATGAAATTGAGCTCGCACCACACGATCACGCCAGAAGCACTAAGCTCGACCTTGTCTCCCACGGCGGCATCGCATCTGCCACTTTCACTTCCCCCGGTTCGATACTGACCGTCCGTGGCACGTGCAACAAAGACGGGTCCTTTGTGTGCTATGGCAGACAGGAACGACTTAGCATCCTGGGTCCCTATAAGTTTGTTGTCGAAGGTCGTCGCATTAAAGTGTACCAGTTAGAGCAGCTGGTTTGGGAGTGTGATGAGTAGGCCGACGGACGGTGGCTTGTCAATCAATACCTAGGTATTGAACGATAATGTGGGTACGAGCGGGTGTCCATTGTACGTTACTTTAGTTGTATTCCACGTCACATAGTATGTGGTGAAGCACGTATAACTTGTGTTGGACCTAAGAGAATATGTCAAAAGTAACTGTGAGTGAAAGAACTGCATACAAAGAGTGAATGGGTACCTCAGTCTATGGATGCACGAGACTGAGGACGCTCCAACAAGAAAACGAGGAATCGATGCGGCCAGGGACGTGGTACAAGTGAGTGCAAATATCGCGCGTCCTTGGTGTCCGCTGCGACCTTGTATGCTGGTCTCCGTGGTAGTGGACAAACTGTTACTTCGTTTTTCGTCGTAGATTGTTTGCTCATGTTTGAAATGGAAGGTGTTGAATAAGCCAAGTTGCCACTACGCAAGAAGTTTGTCCTCGTCTAATACGACGACGGCAGTCGTACCTCGACCAACCCCCACCCACCTGCCCTTTTCTTACTCCCTTTCTCCATCCGTGTAGCATAATATCACAAAAATGTCCGGTCGGCCCGCTGGAAAACCAGACCTTTCTGGGTACAACTACGGTGCCATCTCCTCTCTCGTCCTCACCGCCGACCGGTCTGCACTTCCACGACGAGATAAAGAACCGGATGGCGCGCCAACTACTCTTGTGGGCCGAATTGACCCCAAGGACATGGGTTCGCGTGTCCAGCGCGCCGCCCCAAAAGACATTGAAAAGAAGAAGAAAAAGGCAGGAGACACTGGTAGACATGACGCGCTTGAAAAGGCAGCATCAACAAAACGCCGTACTGAGGCTGGGTTTGGGTTCGCCGACATCATCGAGGCAACTCAAGACGTCGAGGGGTTGACATACCGGCCTCGTACAGCGGAGACGCGGGAGGTGTATGAGCTCATGCTGTCGGCCGTGCATCAGACTCTTGGGGATCAGGCTCAGGACATCATTCGTAGTGCTACGGATATGGTCCTTGAGACTCTCAAAAACGAGAACTTGAAGGACTTTGACAAGAAGAAGGAGATCGAGGACATCTTGGGTGGTATTTCGAGTGATGCGTTCTCCCAACTTGTCGCTCTGTCGAAAAAGGTAACTGATTACGGTGCTGAGGACGAGCAAGTAGTCGACCCAGACATGGAGCGGAAGGATGCCGAAATTGACGAAGACATTGGCGTTGCGGTCGTCTTTGATGAGGAGGAGCAAGAGGAAGAAGACGAGGAGGGTTACGAAATTCGCGACGAGACTGACGATGAAGAAGATGAAGAGGGCGATGAGGAGGCAGGAGCAGAGAAAGAGGGAGAGGAAGACACTGGCACCGATGAGCTAGTTATCGGTGGGTCTTCTGCTGCTTCTCAAGCAGGGAAAGCCAAAGCAGTCAAGGATATCGTTTCTCCCCACACCATCGATGGCTTCTGGGTACAGCGACAAATATCTGAAGTTTATCCCGACCCAGTCACAGCCGCAGATAAGGCCGCCGCGGTCCTCTCCATCCTTGGTTCAGAGTCGAGTTTGCGAGACTGTGAGAACCAGCTGATGGAACTGTTCGAATACCAGAGCTTCCACGTCATCACGAAGTTCTTAAAGAACAGGGAGGTCATAGTCTGGTGCACCAAGTTGATCCGGAGCGATGCGGATGAACGAGTAAACGTGGAAGTTGCGATGCGGGAGAAAGGTGTTGGGTGGATTCTGAGGGAACTAGCAGGAGACCGGCAAGCTAAGAAGACTCATGACGATGCCATGGATGTCGACGTCAAAGAAGCCAGCGTAAGTGTGCCCAAGACAGCAACCCTAGCGCCAGGTTCCACCGTTCAACCAAAGAAGATCGTCGACCTCGAAACTATGGCATTCGGTCAGGGGGGGCACCTGATGTCGAACAAAAAGTGCAAGCTACCTGACGGGTCTTTCAAACGCTCCCGGAAGGGATTCGAGGAGATCCACGTCCCCGCGCCAAAGAAGCACCCCAGTAGCGAAGATGAGCTAGTTCCTGTAACCAAATTGCCCGAGTGGGCACGGGCTGCGTTCACGGTCCCAAAGCTCAATCGAGTGCAGAGCAAGTTGTACCCTGTCGCGTTTGGTACAGATGAGCCACTACTCCTTTGCGCACCGACCGGTGCTGGAAAGGTGAGTTGGATCGTCGTATGTTAAAGCTGTCTCTCACAGGGTGCACTCAGACCAACGTTGCAATGTTGACCATTCTCAACGAGCTGGCAAAGTACAGAAATGAAGAGACTGGAGAGTTTGCGCTTGACCAATTCAAGATGGTCTATATTGCCCCTATGAAAGCCCTCGTGCAAGAGATGGTCGGCAACTTCACCTCTCGTCTCACCTCCACTTTTGGTGTCAAGGTTGGTGAGCTCACTGGTGATTCCCAAATGACCAAGCAGCAAATCTCCGAGACTCAAATCATCGTGACGACACCGGAAAAGTGGGACGTCATCACTCGAAAGAGCACGGATACTAGCTACACCAATCTCGTCCGCCTCATGATCATCGACGAGATCCACCTGTTGCACGACGAGCGTGGTCCTGTTCTGGAAAGTGTAGTCGCACGTACTATTCGGAGGATGGAGCAGACTGGCGACTACGTTCGACTTGTGGGGCTGTCTGCAACGTTGCCGAATTACCAAGACGTAGCCACCTTTCTGCGCGTGGACGAGTCAAAAGGGCTCTTCTACTTTGACGCTTCCTACCGTCCGTGTGGACTTCAGCAACTATTCATTGGTGTCACTGAGAAGAAGGCTATCAAGCGATTCCAGGTCATGAATGAAGTCTGCTACGAAAAGCTCCTCGACCAAGCAGGGAAGAATCAAACCCTTGTCTTTGTCCACTCCCGCAAGGAAACAGCCAAGACCGCGCGGTTCATACGCGATATGGCTATCGAGAAGGAGACTATCACTCAGTTTGTCCGACCTGACTCTGCTACGCGGGAGATCTTGACGGAAGAGGTGGGAAACGTCAAGGACAGTAATTTGAGGGACCTTCTTCCTTTTGGGTTTGCAGTTCATCACGCAGGTATGTCAAGAGAAGATAGGACCCTTGTGGAGGAGCTTTTCGCGGACGGTTCTGTGCAGGTGTTAGTGTGCACAGCAACACTCGCATGGGGAGTTAATCTGCCCGCACACACTGTCATCATCAAAGGGACGCAGATATACAACCCTGAAAAGGGACGGTGGGTCGAGTTGTCCTCTCAAGACGTCCTCCAGATGCTCGGACGTGCCGGACGTCCGCAATACGACACTTATGGAGAAGGCATCATCATCACGAATCATTCGGAACTTCAGTATTATCTATCGCTTATGAACCAACAGCTTCCCATAGAATCACAGTTCGTGTCCAAATTGGCAGATAATCTGAATGCAGAAATCGTGCTGGGGACGATCAGGAATCGTGACGAGGCAGTGCAATGGTTAGGGTACACATATCTGTGAATACCTTCGTTCTAGTTATGCACATCGCTGACTTACGTCACTAGATACGTGCGTATGCTCAAGTCTCCGGGATTGTACGGAGTCGGGGTCGACTATCAAGAGGGTGATGGGAGTCTGGTCCAAAAACGTGCCGACGTTGTTCACTCTGCAGCAGCTCTTCTTGAGAAATGTCACCTCATCAAGTACGAACGCTCTTCTGGTCGATTCCAGAGCACCGAACTTGGTCGTATTGCATCACATTATTACGTGACCCATAACTCGATGGCAACGTATAACCAGCACTTGCGGCCGACAATGTCGATGTTGGAACTCTTCCGAGTGTTTGCGCTCTCAAACGAGTTCAAGTTGTTACCTGTAAGTGGTCTACGAGTCTTACTGTTGGATTGTCTCGCCTACAGTGGTGTCTCAGGTACGACAAGATGAGAAGCTTGAGCTTGCCAAACTCCTGGAGCGCGTGCCTATTCCCGTCAAGGAAAGCGTTGACGAGCCTGCTGCCAAAATCAACGTGCTCCTGCAAGCGTACATATCCCAACTCAAGCTCGAAGGTGCGTCCTTTTTGAGTTTGTTCACCCTCTTATGTTGCTTATGGCCGTGGTTCGTTCAGGATTTGCATTGGTTGCGGACATGGTGTTTGTGCAACAGTCAGCCGCACGTATACTGCGTGCCATGTTCGAAATTTGTCTTAAACGAGGATGGGCGGTGCCAGCCCGGGCATGTCTTTCTTTGTGCAAGATGGTAGAGCGACGGATGTGAGTCCCAGGCGTCACAGCCTATTGTTCTTTTACGTCTGACATTGGAAACTAGGTGGGGCTCAATGACGCCACTTCGCCAGTTCAAGGGTGTGCCCCAGGAAGTGATCAGGAAGGCCGAGGGTAAACAATTCGTGCGTGTGTAGGATATGGCTGTGTGAGTTACTGATGCGATCGACTACTTGTGTTAGCCGTGGTATCGGTACTTCGATTTGAACCCGCCTGAACTTGGAGAGCTTATCGGTATTCCTAATGCCGGTCGTCTCGTCCACCGTCTTGTTCATAACTTCCCTAAGCTACAGTAGGTGTTTGTTGTTCTTAGCGTTGAGGGCGATCTTGACCGAGGCTCGCAGACTGCAGGCGCAAGTACAGCCTATTACCCGTTCCCTCCTGCGCATTGACCTGTCCGTCGTTCCCGATTTCCGCTGGGACGAAAAGATTCACGGTGGTGCTGAATCATTCTTTATTATCGTCGAGGACGTTGACGGTGAAATCATTCTCTTCCACGATACCTTCGTCCTTCGACAACGGTATGCGGAAGATGAGCACAATATCACTATCACCGTCCCGATGTTCGAGCCCGTCCCTCCTAATTATTACATCTCCGTAGTATCAGATAGATGGCTACACGCAGAGACAAGGCTGCCCATCTCATTCAAGCATCTCATTCTCCCCGAAAAGTTCCCACTTCCGACACCCCTTCTCGACCTCCAACCGCTGCCTCTCTCCGCGTTGCATATTAAAGAGTATGAGGCGATCTATTCGAACACGATCCAGACATTCAACAAGATTCAAACACAAGTATTCCAAGCACTCTACACCTCTGACGAAAACGTGTTCGTTGGCGCGCCCACGGGAAGTGGAAAGACGATTTGTGCCGAGTTCGCGCTGCTCAAGCTATGGAATAGGAAGGACAGCTCGAGAGCAATTTGTGTAGAGCCGTATCAAGAGATGGTTGATCGGCGCGTTGTGGAATGGCGTCGCAAGTTTAGTGGTGTGCAGGGCGGTAAAGAGATTGTGAGTTTGACCGGCGAGACGAGTGCGGACTTGCGCTTGTTGGAGAAGGGCGATGTTGTCGTGTGCACACCAAATCAGGTGAGTATCAGAAAGGTTCCTTCCTTGTCTGATGACCGATTGTGTCGATAGTGGGACGTTCTGTCGCGTAGATGGCGTCAGAGGAAGAATGTGCAAACGATTGCCCTCCTTATTGCTGATGAGATTCAGCTCGTCGGTGGGGAAATAGGACCGACGTATGAGGTGATCATTTCGCGGACGCGGTACGTCTCTGCACAGACGGAGATCAAGACGCGCATCGTGGCCTGTGGTGTGTCGCTTGCGAACGCTCGAGATCTCGGGGAGTGGATAGGTGCTCCATCGCATGCCATTTTTAACCTTTCACCAAGGTGAGCAAATCAGTAGGGAGTGGTTTGTTCATCATCGCCGATGGCCCCTCTAGCTCGCGCCCTCTTGACATGGATATCCACCTCCAGAGCTTCACTATTCCCCATTACCCTTCGTTGATGATCGCCATGTCCAAGCCGGCGTACCTTGCCATCGTGGAGTATGCTCCAACAAAACCCGTCATCGCGTTTGTTTCGTCGCGACGTCAGTGTCGTCTGACTGTGGACGATCTACTGTTGCACTGTACCGCTGATAACGACCCCGACCGATTTCTGAACATTGACGAGGCGGATTTGCAACCGCATCTCGATCACATCAGCGATAAGAGTCTCGCGGAGTGTTTGAAGCACGGCATTGGGTATTACCACGAGGCGCTGGATAAACAAGACAAGGTTATCGTCCAACGATTGTTCGAGTCCGGCGCGATACAGGTCCTAGTGGCTTCCAAGGTACGTTCGTTTTCGTTGATCATTTGGAGGTGTGAATTGAAGAACGATTCGTCAGGATACGGCGTGGAGTCTGCCCGTGGCGAGTTACATGGTGATTATCATGGGGGTGCAGTTTTTTGAGGGCAAGGAGCATCGATATGTGGATTACCCTGTCATGGATGTGCTTCAGATGATGGGAAGGGCCTGTCGTCCTCGGGAGGACGAGCGGAGTCGGTGCGTGCTGATGTGTCAACAGACGCGCAAGGACTTCTACAAAAAGTTCATATCGGAGGGGTTGCCGATCGAGTCGCACCTGCCGACGCACCTTCTGCATGACTATTTCTTGGCCGAGATTGCGGTGAAGACGATTGAAAACAAGCAGGACGCCATGGTGAGCTCTAGACTTGTGATTCTCTTTCTCACTCACAAGGAGGTGTCAAAGGACATTTTGACATGGTCATACTTCTATCGCCGCATGACGCAAAACCCGAACTACTACAATCTGCACAACGTTACCCATCAGGCACTGTCAGACCATCTGTCGGAGCTGGTGGAGAATACGCTGCAGGATCTCGTGAATTCGAAGTGCATTGCGATTGGTGGGTTGATACGTATGGTGATTAATTACTCGACTGCTCAATACCTTGACAGAGGACGAAATGGATGTCTCTGCACTTAACCTCGGCATGATAGCAGCATACTACAACATTTCTTGTGAGCCACAACCCGTGCTATCTTATCTTGAACACGTTGCCGACGATGCCCGTAGATGTGACTGTTGAGGTCTATACGCTATCGTTGAAGGAGCGTACGAAACTGAAGGGGTTGCTCGAAGTCGTCTCGTCATCTGCAGAGTTCGAGTCGATCCCGATTCGCCGCCACGAGGACGTCGTTCTCCGTCGTATATACGATCGTCTACCCGTCAAGCTTGAACGGGCGGATTTCGAAGCGCCACACTTTAAGACGTTCCTTCTTCTGCAAGCGCACTTTTCACGTATCCAACTACCGCCTGACCTCGCTACTGACCAAGTGTCGGTGCTTGAGAAGGTGCTCAACTTACTCTCGGCTTGCGTGGACGTCATGTCGTCGAACGCATGGCTGAACGCACTTGGAGCTATGGATTTGTCGCAGATGTGCGTGCAAGCCATGTGGGAGACGGATTCACCGTTGAAGCAAATACCACATTTTGAGCCCGAGGTAGGTTCTTTTTTTTTTTTTTTACTACACACGTGATGCTGATCACCTGTTCAGGTCATCAAACGATGCAAAGAAGCAGGCATCGAGTCTGTATATGACATCATGGAAGTGGAAGACGACAAGCGGAACGAGCTCCTGCAGATGGACGTCAGGCAGATGTACGTTGCGGGATTCTGTTCTCAATCCATGCACATCAGTATTTATTTGCTATGTTACAGGCGAGACGTGGCCAAGTTCGTCAACTCTTACCCGACGCTCGATGTTTCGTATGAACTCATCAAGGGGGAATACACCGCGGGCGCTCCAATCTTGCTCAAAGTCATGCTTTCCCGGGATGCTGATGAGGAGGATCCTGATGACCAGATTGTCGTTGCCCCGTTCTACCCCGTGAAGAAGATGGCCAACTGGTGGCTCGTTGTCGGTGAGCCGAGTACGCGACAGCTGCACGTCATCAAGCGCGTCACGATCAGCAAGACGCTCGCTGTCAAACTCGAGTTTTCATTGCCCAAGGGCACGCATTCGCTCAAGTTGTATGTAATATGCGATTCGTATGTTGGGGCAGACCACGACCTGAACCTGGATCCGATCGAGGTCGCAGAAGGGGAGGAAAGCGACAGCGATGAGGACGAGGGTGAAAGTGGGGATGATGATGCGATGGAAGAGTAAGGTCTCTGTTGTTGGTGAATGGGGATCGTCGCAGTGTATTCTTTTAGACATTAAAGTAGTGCTCTTTTTTCCGCTGATTCAAGTTAATCACCTTGAAGATCCCTGGAATTGATCAGAAGAATCGTTTTACGCCGCACAGATGTACATAAACGTCGACTGGGCGATGCCAATCACAAGACCAAGCATCATATTAACAGTACATCGACGGTTACATGCCCTCTTCAAACGTTCTTGCCCGTCTCCGCAACTTGAAGTATTCTAGACCTTGTTTCAAGGCCCTGCCAGGTTGAACGAGCTCAATCCGAACTGAGACGAATGAAATCATCTTTGACATTGTCATGCGCCGAAACGATGCCGTGACTGAGTTTCAAGTGTTTAGGGTCAGATCCCACCAGTTGACTACGAGCTGATCTGCACGTCCTGTAACATCCTCATCTAAATCTTTGTTGAAACTGCAGGATACTGCAGGATACTTGTAGTCACTAAGTATCCTAAGGTAACTAATGGTCCGACGTAGCTATTAGCTTGTGTAAGCGGTAGAGCATAAGTAATCAACCAATTCCAACAATCTTGACAGATGATCTCAGTTCTACGGTGCAGATACGAGGGCTTATTCATGTATGATTTCGTGCTCGAATCATTCGAAAGCTGCTTCGACCAACAATTGCTTAGCGATTGACTCCTGTGTCATCTATGCGTTAGTACCTCGTCCAATGGTGCCGAGCGGAGGCTGAATTCGGCATTCATGACCGAGTGTGATTTCTTTGCCGAGCACCACTACCCTGTGGCACGTGATGTGGCATCAATCCACCTGTGGGTCACGATTGGTTTGCATCCTGTGCTAACTGTAGCGATTTGTGTATATAAGCACTGAGGTGCATGGATCCCACGAGGCCCTCCAGAGTTAACTCCACCATGAGCCCGCCGGGTCACCCTACCGCGACTCGTAGTCGCAAGTCTACACCGTGCCGTTTTTACAATCAAGGATATTGTCGCTTTGGAGACAAGTGCAAGTTTGGTCATGACGTACCATCCGTGCATCCCGAGGTACATCCCGAGGTAAACCCCGCCCTGTGAACGGTGGAATTGTGCAGCGTGCCCGTGAAAAACATGAGTGCTGACGTACGGATTTCCCTCTCCCCCAGCTTTTAACTGGGAAAGATGTTCACTCGGATCAACCAGTGAGTTCTCAGTCGTTCTGGGATCCTAGTATATGTGAGCCCGACCTAGCATTGTGATCCTGATTCTGCCCTGGCGAAGCTGCCGCTACCGGCACCACAGGATACCTCTGATGCTCGCCCCAGACCCAAACGCGGGGATATCCCTTGCCGTGCTTGGAAGACTGGAGCTTGTACCAAAGGGTCCAAATGTTGGTTTGCCCACGACATAGATGTATGTCTTTTCTTTTCCCTGACTTCCAGAATGGAGCTCATCTGGCCATACGTACAGAGGCAACCGGAACTCCAGTCAAACAAACAGAAAGCTGGTGCTACGTGGTGTCTGGCGCCAGTACTGCCGATGGAGAGGCAAAGCTCCGTTGCCGTTCCAGCTGCCGCATGTTCATCACGTGTCGGGCATGACCCTCTGCTGGAGGCTGTGCGTGTTCGAGCGGCGCAAGAGGCCGAAGCGGCCGCTCGTGAGCGTGCGAACGCCATTGCCAGAGAGGAGGCAGCCAAAACGATCAGCCAGGTCGTTTTTGGCTCCATCGTAACCTATAGTGCAGGGCTCGACGTTCCCAACCTGATCACAGGCTTCGAGACATGCACGATACGGGTTGGAAACCTTCCCGTTGAAGTAAAGGACGACGACGTCCAAGATCTGCTCACAAGTCAGGGTTTGGAGGTCGATTATTTCCACTTGGTGCTCAAGAGAAAGTCGGATCGTGGGCCCGAAGCACACATTGTCACAAACATTGCTACTGGGCGCGCGCTTGCCTCCCGTCTCGATGGTGTCGTATTTCAAGAGGAGGTATTAATGGTAGAAATGACCGGTACCAATTCTCTCGAGGGTATGAGCGCTGCGACGGGTCAGAGCTCCGAGATCTTGACCATATCCTGGCGCGCACCCTCCGCGCGCTATGTCGCGGAGTTCTCTGACATCGCTGGAGCCAATGCCAAGGTCAAGGAGCTCGACCGTTTTGTTTATGGCGGTCGTCGCATCAAAGTTGAGATGAATTCTCAACCACGTGGTCGCTATGTGCCCAATTTGCGACTGAACGCGATCAAGATAAACAATCTTCCACTGTCGGTCACCGATGGAGACGTCATTGGGCTCACAGGCTCGGTGTCGGTCAAGCGACTGCCCGTCGGTGGTGCGTTTGGCGTCACGTACCCCGTCGAGCAAATTGCTAGACAGGTTCGGGACGATATCGAGCGGGCTATTCCGGGGGGACTTGGGAGATTCGAAGACCCTTCGGGCACCTGTAATATGGACGGTGTCGTTTCCGCTCGCGCCCACTTTTCTTCGTGGGATGACGCCAACACTGCTTACACACGCCTCTCCAATAAGCGATATGGCAACCAACCTGTTTGGCTTCGGCTTCCCGATCCGATGTACTTCACGCTTGTTATACCGGTGGAACAGCACAAGGCCCAAAAGGCACAGTGGGACGACCTTCTGAGCTCGATCAAAGATAGGAAAGCCTGCACACTCCACGTGCGCGACTCTGGGAACGTTGTTCGCATTCGTCTTTCAGGGTCTGTAAAGGAGGCGACAGGTGCCCTGAAGGTCAGGGTCGAGAATCTGGCAAGGGGAGACAAGGTAGAGGGGTGGCATCGATCGTTGGGGTTTCCTGGAAATCCGTTTGTCCTCCATGTGCATTCAGAGACCGGCGCGTACCTGCGCGCCGATTGGAAACGACAGTCTTTGAAGGCTTACGGGACGCCAAGAGCCGTTGAACATGCTCGGGAGATGGTCAAGCACGAACTCGATAGGCTTGCTTCTTTGGACTACACTGTCACTCTTGCGCGGCATTCGGTGGGTTTCTTTGTCAGAGAGGGGATCCAGCAGCTGAAAGAGACGCTCGGAGAGGACAACGTCAAGTTCGCCATGTCCTCGAGAAAGGTAACTGTATCAGGCGGTGAAGAGGCACGACATGCACTAGATCGTCTTATCACACTCTCTCACAAAGGCTATTCCGGTCTCCCAAGTGCATCGCAGGACAGCCAAACTTGTCCAATTTGCTACGACAGCGTGTCTTCTCCGCATCGACTTGGCTGCGGTCACACGTACTGCGTCGCCTGCTTCCGTCATTTCATTTCGTCTGCTCTCGACTCGGACCAATTGCCTCTAACTTGCCTTGGAGATGAGGCTCGGTGTCGCGTTCCAATCGCCATTCCCATGATTCAGCAATTTCTCCCACCAGCATCGTTTAACCGGCTGCTGGAAGCAGCATTTGACTCGTATATCGCGAAACACCCTGAGGAGTTCAAGCACTGTAAAACTCCAGACTGTACTCAAATCTATCGTGCCGTGCGTGCCGGCGTGGCTCCCAAAGTGCTTCATTGCCCGTCTTGTTTCTCCACGGTATGTAATGCATGTCACGAAGACGGGCACGATGGCCTCTCTTGTGCTGAAAGTAAAGCACGAAGAGATCCTGCAGAGCAGGAGCGGCTCAACGACGCTTGGATTGCGTCGCAGGGTGGACGTGTGAAGAAGTGTCCCCAGTGCAGCGTGCCGATCGAGAAATTGGAGGGGTGTAATCACATGACGTGCCGGTACGTACGCGCGCAAAACATGCTTTGAAAGTCCCTGACACACCTTGCTAAAACGTGGATCAATTGATTGGTAGGTGTGGTGCGCACATCTGCTGGCGGTGCATGGGGGTTTTTACCGCGGGGACGATTTACCCTCACATGAACGCCGCCCATGGGACGATCCATGACGATATACCGGCTGTGCCGGATCCACCAGTCTACATTGGTGTTGCGGTCAATATGGATGAACAGCGGGAGCTTCTTCGACAGGCGGAGGTGCGCCGAGCGGCTGCGTATCAAAATGTGAATTGGGCACGTCCTATGTGGCAGCAGGATGCTGCCATCTTGGAACGACAGGCGAGGGAACAGCGCGAGGAGGAAGAGAGGGCTAGGTTACGACGGCTGCGAGAAGTGGAGGAACAAAATAGACGTTTCAGAGAGCTGCGTTTGCGACGAGAAGCAGAGGAAAGGGGGCGCAGGGCACAAGAGCAACGAGAAAGGGGGAGCTGGTGTATGATCATGTAAGTAAGACGGTGGTAATATTGATTGTTTTGTTCTTGCTATGACGGAATGCGATTACGTGCTTGTAATTTCAGCGGCTTCGCTGGATGGTGTGTGCAGGTATGCAGGGAACAGAATGATCCAAATAAGGTGAGAGGAAAAGATAAGAGAGCTGATCAGGTAAGTGTAGGGATCGGGTGCGAGGTTTATTCCGATGGCTGCAGGCTATGGACAGCGGACGATCTGCACGAGGTCGATGACATCCGGTGGTAAGTATGTCGGAAGTGATCTCATATAAAAACAAACAGGGAAGAAGGGGACGTCGTCAAAGCGAGGGACGGAGATACTTACAGCAATGGGCACGATGGTCGACAGCAGCGCGCTGTTGCTGGCTTGGTCGGTGGGCAACGGGCCAGACGAAACACGCAAATCAAAGCCATCTTGGAATAGCATAAACACCGCTTACACATGTTCCACCTCACAGATGCTCCAGGCTTGTGTATCTCCCGCACACACACTCTTTTCCGAACAAGTCTGGTGGCCATGCTCTTCCTGCAGCCCTTCTTCCATCAAGTCTAAATTCAGCCCATTACCATGATGAATTTATACAGCTCGAAAGTCTCCCGGAGCTCACTTTCATTCGGCTGAGGGGTGTTCCTGCGGTACCTCTGCTTACCCCTTCGTTCGGCGTTATGCTCGGCGAGAGTGCGGAGGACAATCCTCCAATTGCATCTTCCGCTCTCACTGTAGTTGATGATAGAGAGAGGACCAACTATGTGAGCTCTTTCGTTGCACTCTACTAGTATGCCCGCTCATCGCCGACAGATCGAGTTTGGGGACGCAGACCAGCGAAATCCTCAGAAATTCCCTCTTCTCAAGAAATGGGTCATCACTCTTATGATCTGCGTCTTTACCGGAATGACATGTAGCGAACATGGTCCTTTGTGACGTTCTACGCCTCACGCTCATGGGTACTGTTTAGTCGCCGCTACATCTTCATTTTCCATCAGTATATCATCAATTAAACAAGATCTGCATTGTACCGAGTTCCAGGGAGCGTTGGGCCTCGGTCTGTATGCTATAGGATTCGGTATTGTTCCGCTGGTCGGCTCGTCGTTTAGCGAGGCTCGCTGTCGTCAGCTCTTTATTTGATCCATTATTCATATCCTTCTAGGAAGTTGGAAGAAGGCCCATCTATATTTTTTCATCCGTTATGTTCACCCTCACTCAGGTTTTGATTGCACTGTAAGGATGATATACCCAACCACGCACACCGTTCACGATACATTACACACAGGGCGCCGAACATTCAGGTGTTACTTGTGGAGCGCACTCTCGGAGGAATATTTGCCGCCACAGGGGCAGCACTAATTGGAGGTACTATCGCGGATATCTGGGAACCTCACGAGTAAGTGCTGTCTAGGTTACCTCTCATTCCAACCGTCATTGTATGTAGGCGAGGCTTGCCTATGGCGTTATTCGCTTTCACTTCGCTGTATTCGACAGGGCTCGGATCAGTTATCGGGGGCGTGATTCAGTCCAGTCTCGGCTGGAGATGGGTCCAATGGATGCATGCTATGTAAGATGGCACTTCTTTTTGTTTCACTTCGTCAGTTCGACACTCTTTTTGCAGGTTTTCAGGTCTTTTCACCCTGCTTGTAATACTGGTTCTTAGCGAAACGCGTTCCTCCATAATCCTCATTCAGATTGCGCGGTCCCAACGTAAACTCACTGGGAACAATGCTTATAAAGCCAAAGCTGAGATCGATAAGCCGAGCCTTTCGAGTCTTATCAAGATTTCTTGCACTCGGCCATTATGTGTGCCGTACACAATCTGTCTCAATCCACATTACTGATCTTTATTTTTGATAAAAGACTTTTTATTTACCGAGCCTATCGTACAAAGCATTAGTGTGAGTTGCTTTTGGCATTGTGCTCCCAATCTCTCGACTGACATGCTTGACTATAGGTATGGGCAGGTTTCACATGGGGCGTGGTCTTTTGCCTATTGGAGTATGTGACCTGTGAGCGAGTTTTGAAGATGTACGAGTTCATTGGGCTTCCAGATCCATATCCCCCATATTCAGATTAGTTTATGGTTTCAACGTTCAACAGACCGGATATACATATATCACATTGAGGTAAGTCGAGTCCTCTGCCAATTCGAGACGACGTCCAAACAACACAAGCATCGGTGCCATTATCGGGTGCTTGGCTACCATGTATCAAGACAAACTCTACCGGTTTGTGTTTCTGGATGTGTTCTACGCATACATGAAAACGATGGGTATGCTATAACTAGGAAACATTTTTCTAGGAAGCAACAAGAAGCACGACTACATGTTGTATGCGTCGCTGCGCTGTGCCTCCCAATTGGTATGTTTGTGTTTGCCTGGATGGCAACACCAAAAATACACTGGGTTGTACCTCTCATTGGATTAACGGTCAGCTGCGATTCTTACTCTTTCATCCACCAAACATATCCCTCATTCTGTCTCGAAGTTGTTCATGAGCGGCGTCATGGTCATTTTCCAAGTGGCTTTCCTGTACCTTGCAGATTGGTACGTTCGTCCGGGTCCACGAGGAGTGTTTCCCCTGATATTTATATCGAATCAGTTACAATACGTATGCATCTTCTGCTCAAGCAGGGCAAGCTCTGTTCCGTACGTCAATTGAACTTCAGCTGCGCTTGAGTGTATTTCTTATTCTCGGTCGTCGGTCTTTTCCACAAGGAAACGCGATGGCTATGGCATTTCCGCTTTTCAGCCCGAAAATGTTTGCTACGTTGACATACAAATGGGGGCTCACGCTCTTTGCATGTCTGGCGCTCCTGATGGCCCCTACGCCATTCGTACGTTCAAATTCCCCCGGTGTGGGATAGACGGGACATAAGACTGATTCGTAAATGTTTTTTTTGTGGTGAATGACTATAGGTACTTTTCCTTTACGGGTCCAGGATCCGAGCAAGCAGCATCGCCTCCCGACAGGTCTTGGCTGCTACTGAAGTGGCGCATGCGCCCCACTCTCCTCCCGAATTGTCGTAATTGCCGCACCGCCCTCAGGTCCAGAATTGGACGAGGTTTGAATCCCCACAGAAAGCTGCCGTGTGTGAGCGTAGGGTACATAGTTACCTTGAGTAGAAATAGTCATCATGCTATCACACTTTGTCACATATCTGTTGTTATTTTCATAACCTTCATTCATTATACTTTCTTCTGAGTGCGTCGGAGCACCTCATGATCATCTAGGCCCTGTTCGGTAGACACAAATTTACTGACATTCCATCTTTCAGTGTTTGTGTATATATTATTGGGCGATGGCATGTCGGACATGCTGTGAGCTAAGTTTAGAAAGCATCTATGGATGACATCAGCAGTTCTGACATTGACTATAGAGAGGTTTATTGACAACACATTGGTCAAAATATTGTAAAACTGCGGGATACTTGTAGTCGCTGTATATTAAATAGGTAAGTAAGTACTAACCTGCAGGATACTTGTAGTTACTAAGTATCCTAAGATAACTAATGGTTCGATGTAACTATTAGCTTATGTAAGCAGTAAAGCATAGGTAATTAATAAATTCTAACAAATATTGCAGCAACAATTAATGTCATTATTGCTGTTATTGATTGACATCCTGAATCTATCCTGACTTATACAAGAAAAAACCCAGAGTCTTATCATATAGTGACTTCAAAAACTATTTCAATTTCTAACTCTAATGCAGGGTATGAAGTGCCCAGTTTCTTGTGTTGGCTTTGTATTAATGTATCATATCCTGGATCTCTGACCTGAATTTCAACCCCATTTTAACCCAGCTTACAATTGGTCTTCACACCTAGTAAGCTGCTTCAGCCCTCTGACTCCCCTTCAGGCAACTCTGGCTCTTCATTATCATTCCAGTCTCTCCCAGTTATGCATGTACACTTCCTGCCCCTTAACATTATATGCTCCCCCAGGCTTTTGCTCCCTCTCTGCCTTATTTCACTTTTAGTCTATCTCTGCTTCAGTTAAGTACTACTCTAGTTTCCCTTTGTCATCTCTGGACTGTTCCAATATAACTCTGTTACTATTCCCAGTTAGTTACCATTATTATCATTGTTACTATTTCTGTTCCATTCCTATTTCTTGCTCTTCCCTGTTTTATCCTGTCACCCTTCAGTTTCAGTCTGACATGATTGGACATTGTCTTTCTGACATCTCCATTCATTTCCTAGATATCTAGACATCTGCTTTACTTCTGAGTTTGCACCTGTCTTATTTCATTACACTTCTAGATAGTTCTGCCTCTCTGAGATATAAGTACTGTAGTTCTGTATCTTGTATCTCAGTATGAATATCAACAAAAACATCAGAAAATCCTCTTGTTGTCATTCTTACTTTGCTTGAGCCTTGGGCTCACTTTAACCCTCTGGGTTACTCTGAAGTATCTCTAAAGCTATATGATATCCTTGAAGGAGTTGTAAAACCTCACCCCCATGACTAGACTTGACTCTCCTTGTCCTGCCTGTCTCTCCTGTTGAGCATAGAGACAGTCTTATTATCCACTTCAACATCTATGTAAATTGGGACAATGGAGAAGTGCAAGAGCACACCCCATAAGGTGAAGCTGAGTCCTGTTTGACCATTGAAACCCTTCCTAGATTTCCCTGAAACTCTCTGGAGCACCTCAGAGTTTTGATCTTTCTCCAGCATCAAGAGTTTCATTTAAAAAAGAGAAACTGGTTAAAAGTATACTCATCTTGGTATAGGTTTTAACAGTCTTCTTTTAGTGAGATGGAAAGTTTTAACATAATGTAACACAATAATTGTTATCAATAAGCTCAATAGCAGCAGTAGAGGATTCTGCAGCCTTGAATTATTCAATATAATTAATGTATGAAATACTCAACTGCTTCTTGATGAGATCTCCTGTCATATAGAACTTGTAAACACCAATCTGGATTGCCTGAGTTGCAACATGGTTTGCCAGTCCCTCACTGTCTGCATTGCTACATTTTTATGTATTAATTTGAGGTTTATAGGACATGGTTTGAAATTCTGGCAGTTTAACTTGGGTCCTTAACCTAGATTGCTGTCATCACCAGTGAGATTAGTCTTTATCCAAGACATATACATCTTCTCTGGGGCCAGGTCCGGAATTACGGCGTTATCACATAACATTTGGTCTTCGCACCCCGTTCCCATCTTCCCAGCCCCTGATAGTTGTATCACCATAACCCTCTTAACCTCCCCCTGCCTGACGACCCCACCAACTCTAGCGAACCAATCCCCTTCCGCTTTCCTTGTCGCCATGCCCCCACGAGACCTCTCGCTTCGTATGCCGAGACTCTAGCGTCGAGAGTCCCGACAGTGATGTGAAGAACATCTCGAACCTCTGCTGGCAATTTCGAGATAAACTCGTGCGTCTTTTGCCCTAGATCAACTTCGTTGTCGGCCCCGTCCGCAAGTTCCAAGTCTTCGATGGTCAAGGCCATCACCCTTTCATTCCAGATGACATATCCGAGAATGAACGAGAAGAGAGGCGGTGCCGGCAATTGGTCGATTGCGGTGCACAGTTCCCAAAGCTCGGTGTCTTCAGGCAGGCTGGCTTTGTGCACTACAGTAATATGTGGTCGATCTTCAACTCGTTTATCACTGACCAACTTGTCCCAAAAGGTCTTGCCGTCGCATGGGATATCTCCCTCCTGTTCTATCCGTGGACCGACGACGGCCTCGAGATCCAAATCGGCCAATATTCCAAAGTAGCGTGGCGGTTTTACCCCTTTCTCGTTTTTGTCTGTCTCTTTCTTGGCCTCGGCTTCGCCCATTTTCGCCCATTTCTCGTTTTTGCCTGTCTTTTTCTTGGTCGTTGGTGCGTAATTCCTGGCAACTGCCACGGCTTCATCGATCTCATCCTGGCTGGGTCGTTTCAAGCCAAGGATATTGACACATCCGTCGACTGCACGGGCCACTGCCGCCTCGAGCGGTTCACTCATATCCATCTCAATGCTGGCGTCTACATCGGAGTCTGCGAGTTCTTCCGTATCACTGATGAACCGTCGGATGACGTTTTCATGTGACCTTCCAATCTCGTCGGCGAGTAGAGTCTGATGTTTATCACCACGACTCAAGATACGGTCCCCACATATTTGCTCTATCGTAGCCGGAGGTTTGTCAAGAGTCCAATTGAGTGCGAGCAGGTGGACCGGTGGATAGACTTTGGTGGTTGCCTCGCGTAATTCCTGTCGGTGTTGTCGCCGATGGTTGTTTCTACGTACATACGAGCTTTGTGAGCAGGTACTCGGACGAATGAAAGTGAAAGTTACTTGTCGGCAATGACGACATCATGGTCTTTGAGGAGATTGACGACGTTTTTGATAAATGCGGGGGCGGACTTCTTGGCTTGCACGTCGTCGCTTTGGGTGTGTCCAAACCGAAAGAGGTGGGCGAGTGCAATAGAAACTGACGTTTTGCCTAAGTTTTTTTCAGTGGCCTCAGCGGGACGATCCGGGAAGTTCAGGCGTGAACCCACCACAACCTGGAATAGCAATGGGCACAATGACGGTTTTACCGTACTCCTTCCTCGTGCTGTCTTTCGCCTTGACATCAGATAGATCCGCCTTCCCCTCCGCGCTGTCAAGCCACTTCAAAAATCGCTCCCTAGTAGCTAAGATCCCTTTCCCCTGTGCGTACCCCTGAAAGATACTCCGGTTCGTGCTAATCTCGTTCTTGACCCACTTGACATATACCTGCGTCTCGGTGCGCTTCATCTTGGACTTGGGAAGGTTAGCGTCATGGAGCGAGCCCTTGGCAGACAAGAGCGCCTTCGTGATCTCCCGCCAGTCCCGGTACATCATATATGGCTCGTCAAACTTGACCTTGAAAAAGAACGAAGAGCCGGTCGGATATGGCGGCCGTCGAGACGACACCGAGAGGTGCTCGGGTTTTGGGTCGGTCATGTGCGTGCGCACGACGAACCCTTCTAAAGCCTCTCCATTCCATTTTCCCGTATTGGCGATCTTGTCGGTGAATTTCTTCACTTCCGCGAGTGTGTCGTACGCAATCGTCTTGGTATGTAGGAAGCCCCACTCTTCTGCAAACGCATCAACGTCGCGCGTGGAGAGAGTGTGGAGCTCATTGCGCGTCTCGTTGATGCCATGTAGATAAAGGCCAGACTTCTCTGGTGGATAGGGCAACACGTGTTCCTCAAATTCATCATCGCACAACTTTCGTACCAAAAAAAAAGGAGTTATCAGTTCCATGACTCCAAAGCTATATCACTGAGAGGAAGGCTCGAATCATACCTCTGCTACTGCAGTCCAGTTCTTCTCCCAAAGCACGGCCGCGAGCTGCTCTTCCGTCTTTCCTTTCGCTGCGAGATGTACTTTAAGCCATCTGTGGCCAACCTGTGAATGTGTCTCCGAGACTCCTTCCATCTCCCCGAGAGCGTGCTTGGACGTCACGATCAAATGGGAGGGTGAGATGGCAGCAACGAAGATGATGCATCCATTTGACTTGACTGACAAGGTATAATTCGGACCGGTATGTGCTGCCAAGGATGTCCACTATCCGAAACGACACACAAGATCAATTATCACTGTCGTTTCGATCTATTCACGACGAAAACAAGACTCACCTCTGTCCAGGGTACCTCTCCTATATTAAAAAACTTGTCATATCCACGTGCGACGATCTGATACCGTGGTTGACTACCCCCCATTGTCGTCAGCTCTCTCGTGAACAGTCCCCGGGCGAGCGTCGGAAATGGAGATGGATCGTCGTAGTACTTGAACTCGTTCATCTTCCAGCTCCGGATCATGACCGTGGGGTCCGATGGAGCGGGATAGATGGTCGACCGGACGAGCTTGGGCGACGTTTGGGAGAGCCGATGGAGGTCGGCGACCAACTGAGAGTCTTGGGGGTCAAAACGGGTCTCGGCCATATGGTATCGCGTGGTGGTTGAACGTATACGAAGTACAGCCCTGCGAAATCGAAACGCGTTAAAGAAGAAGAACGTACGTCTTGTGGTGAGGCATATGTACTGGAGAAAACGCAGAATGATGGACAAATCAATTGAGTCAGGGCTGGCTTTGGATGACTCCGGACAGGGGGTCTGGTGGGTGACTCAGGTTTGACTTGGTAAAAACGCTCCCGGAAGCGGATAATGAGAGTTTCCTAGACTCGCGTCAGAAATGGATGATCGATTGAGAGCAAAACGTCAGACCGCTTGTCCAATGTATGGCACTGCCACAGATTCCCATGGGAGTATGACGCTCAAACGCACCGACGAGCACACGACTAACGACAACACTGACCCCAGGCATTTGAAACCTCGCGGAACTAGGCAGGGACGTCTTCACCTTTTAAACAATTAAATGGTAGTCATACCCCCAAACGAACCCAACACCTCTGAAACCAGCAGAGTCGGGATCTCGTTTACAGACTCTCGCGTGGCAACGAAACGACTGTTTCTGGGGATTCAAAGTCTGCCTACCCCTGAACGTGGCGATTCGGAAGAAGAACGTAGTACGTGTGTTCCATCTGCAGCGGCCAAGATCTGTCGAGAGACGATGCCGCGCGCACGTATCTGACCCGTAAAAGAACAGCACTCATAACCACTGAGGGATGTGAAGCCACTGGTCATTGGTGCCTCAAACTCTCGAAATTGCTAGCCGTACACTCGTATCATCAGCAACGAGCACTCACAATCAGAGAAAAACCCTGTCACTTTTTGGTTACTTTTCGCCACTGTACAGAAGCAGCGCAGATGCTTATTTTCGGTCCAAGAGTCACTTGAGCATAGTATCCAAGATGCTCTCAAATAGGCATCCTGTCGGCTGATATCTCGTGTAGTGTGCTACTCATATACAGTACAACTCCATTCCATGGATGCTGGTCTACTACGAGTTACAGTTTCAGTTGTATAACGGACAATCGTACTCGTGGGGACGGCAAGAAAATGATGATTACTATCTACTCCGTCAGGCTGAGTAGATTTGGTGGCGAATAGGGCCTGTTGGGTCTGGTCGTCGAGCTCTGAGTCCATGGACTTTGAACAAGACTAGAGCGCTCTTCGAGTGGTTGCCTCGGTCGCGGTCCGGAGCCTCGAACGAGTGTTGTGCTCCTTGATTAGGCAAAGCTAAGAGTGTGCGCAAAGGGTCAGTCAGAACCACCGACGAAACTATTACCGCAAACTTTTGCAGGATTTACATCACTGCCATGCTTCCTCTTCCCTTTCGGCATGTAGGGCGCACTCCTTGGGCCATCCCTCTCGATGTTTGAGTTCTCCAAGTTCAAGATACAATTGGCCTATTTTATTGTTGTAAGTCAACATTGCATAAAATGAAACTGAACTAGAACTGGTCCACAACACGTCCTGATTCTGGATCGTGACCTTCTCCAGATACACCCGCTTCAGTCCGGAGGTCATTCGGTGGGTGACGCTGGATGATTCGTGGTGTCAGTCGAGATTTGCTGGCCTATTATGATATCTAATTAGTAACGCTGCACTGGCCTGCTCATCCAATCAATCGGCTTACCTCTTTTGGACCGGGTCTTTGCTTCAACTGGTGTAATAAACTTGCCGCGCTTTCTACGTTTTTATCCGTCAGGAGGACTCGTGGCTCACATTGGTCTGAGGTCGGTTGGCGACTGGTTTTCTTGAAAAAGGTCGCTGCTCAGCACCATAGTTTGGTGTCCTTTGTGAACGTAGTGGCTAAACCCTGTGCGATTAACGAAGCTGCGACTTGAGGGACAAAAAAGTATGTCATGAACTGTGAATGGGAGAGGTTTGAGCCCATCATTCGGTGTCGTTTTTGCGGGGAAATGACCGACGAGCGTATCTATGATGACAGCGGCACCACTTAGCGGGAGCGATTTTCATGGGCGGAGAGTCCGGTCGAGCCAGTGCTGGCTGGACGTTGTCGTCTTCGTCGTTGTCATCGTTGTCCTCAGACTCAATGCGAGCCTTCTTTTCTGTTGAACTGCAGGATACTGCAGGATACTTGTAGTCACTAAGTATCCTATGGCTATTAGCTTATGTAAGCGGTAGAGCCTTTCATAGTGGGCACTATCTTGCTCGACCCTTTGTTGGCAATAACAGCGCGATCGGAGCCTATACCTATATCGTACTGGCGTGGCCGTTTCTGGTCCTTTGGGGCGAAAATCGCACTGTTGGGCTGGGTGCCGTCGTCGTCGTCGTCATTGTCCGAGTCGGTCCAAGTCCTTTTCTTGGACTCTCGTCTGGCGGCACCTCGATGTCAGCCAATCACTCTCCCGGCAGAGAGACAAGTTGAAAGTTGAAAAGGTCATTCTAATGGTGGTCTCGTTCCCCTGTTGATTATAAAGTACATATATGCACCTCTCATGACCTGTTTCAAGCAGGCGCAGACGGAAGCGCCATTCTTGAACAAGTTTGAACGCAGTTGGGCAACACATGCCAATTTCTACGGAATCGTTCATTTAGAGAGTGAAAGATCGACAAGAACAAAAATTGAGACACACAGGGAATGCAACCGATAATCAGGTGAGTAACTCAGACCAAACAGATGAGGAGATTGAGGACAGGGAAATTGGTGACTTATCGTCATCAGGGGAGTCCAATGACGAGAGTGATATCCCCAGTGAGACTGACACTAAGATTGATAAAACGCTAACATTATTTTAGGTCCTGCTCACAAAAATCAGAAGCGGCCTCAGAACAAGGCTCAAGCTCCTCCTTGTGTTGTGGAAAAGGGAAAGAAGGAGGAGACTCGCGCTAACTCAGACGACTCAGAAGAGAGTCGACAGTGACCCAAGAAGAATGCTCAAGCCTCTACCCACGCTACCGATGACGAATCAGACCCTGTCGTCAAACCAGTTGGGTCAGCATTCAATCATGCTGGCACCTCCTCCATTCCATTTCTTTTGGTATCCTCTATCGTATTATATATATCGGGTACTGCCCTTCATACTCCCCAATCCGCCTTCCTTTTGCGTCGCTGAAGTACCCGTCTGTAGAAGGACCACAGAAAAACCGTAGCCGTCTGAGTCTATCAAATGTGTAAACGCCGTTCGTGCTACTTCAGGATGGTTCTAGTTATCTGATCTCACTAATTGTATGTTTCTGACACACCGCGCGTTTCATCTCGCTACTACTCCAGCAAGCAAGCAGCTTGACTTGAGGTTAAGAAATTTCAAGTGTACAATCACACACCGTTCTATCTGTTAGATTATCAAGCACGCGCGCAGCCAGGAGCGTGATATGCGCCGTACCTAGTAGGTATGCATGTGGACTGCAGCATCACATGTTCGGGATGCATCGCAGTCCCATCCGTCTCTCTTGTTACCATCTCGCGTATGTACTTTATCTTTTGTTTCTTTATGTTTCAGTCTGGCAGTTTTACGAAATGCTGTCATTACATTGATCATAGGATGCATCAATATCAGTATATATGATGTACCTACTTTGTCCGGAACACCTCAGTACGTTGTCTCGCACACGACTGAGGTAAGCTCTTTTATTTCCTATACTACTTACTAGTACTTACTTGTACATAGTCTTCTCTTGACAGGTACATATAAATGATATAGTCCGTTGTCTCGCACACGACTGAGTCTTCTCTTGACAGTCGCGTGCCCGTCCGAGAATCATTATTCTATCACTATCAAGAACGAAAACAACCCAAATTGTGGGCACCGTACTAAGTAATCATACATCAGCTCACTCACTCTTGTTCCCCTTGTATTCTATCTTCTTCCTCGTGCAGTTCCCTCGCCTGTCGTTCTTAAATAGCAGCATTCTGCAACGTAGCCACTGGACACACCTTCCTGTACACCCTCCTGCGTTCATCTATATCGACCGCGACGCCAATATACACTGGTGGTTCTTGCATGCCCGGAAGTCGTCATAGACTGTCTCGTGGGCGACGTTCATTTGCGGATAAATGATACCTGCAGTAAAGATCTCCATGCACCGCCCACAGACGTGGCGCCGCACCTACCGACCAGCTTGTCAGCGTTTTAGGAAGTGAGTGTCAGTGACTTTGCCAAGAACGTTTTGCGTACGTACTACCGCCACGTCAGACGGTTACATCCTTCCAGATTCTTGGCCGGTATCTAAGGCATCAGTTTCAACAAGGAGTGGAGCATCAGGGATCCAATGGGTCAGGATAGGAGCAGGAACACTTCTTCACGTGCCCACTTGACGATACAATCCAGGCGTCGTCGAGCCGCTTCTGCTCCGCGGGATTTCGCCGTGCTTTGTTTTTGTACCCGTCTTCGTGACATCTGTTGCACACCATGGGGGAACAGGACAGGCAATGGGGCGTTTTGGGATTACGCCAGCACGGACGGTACAATAGGTTTGGGTGCAGTCCAGAGTTTTACAATGACTAAACTCTTCAGGGTGTTTCGCGACATACGAGTTGAATATTGCTTATAGCAACCGACGAAACGACGCTGGGTGGAAAAATTACAGAATTGTCGGAATGACTATCAGAAAGTGACACCGAAGCCTCATCTCCGAGGCAGGTCAGGAGTAATTGCTTCGAGTCCAGAGCCGACAGAACGAAACGGCAGTAGCAGGCTACGCGGTACGTGTGACCGCAACCAAGCTGATGTGGAAATGACACACTGGCGTAACAATCTAGGTTAGTTAGGTTACTCAGCAATGCGTTGAAGAGGTCAAAATTATTTTGGTGAGAAAGCATGATAACTTGGTCTAGAGCTCGTCGTGTCCCTTCGTCTCTTGACATGGTTATCTTTCTCGAGGACATGATAAACTTGATATTGTGCTCACTGAACGTCCCTTTCAGCTGCTAGGTCCCTCTTGCTGACAAAGAAGCTCACTAAATGATGCGCGAGGGTAACAGTGTAGTTCAAAGAAGCGAGCCTATTGAGCTTGCGCTTGATTATTCCCCGAGCGTGCCCAACCGTTCTCGGGGTCCACTGGGTCTTCAAAGACTGGCGTTTCCAATCAACACGCAGGGATGCACCAGTCTCTGAATACACGCGAAGGACGAACGAATTTCTGGGAAAGCCAAATGACCGACCCTACCCTTCTGCTTTGTCTCCCTTGTCCAAATTCTCGGCCCTGAACTCCAAGACCCCTGTCGCTTTTCCTTCCGACCGGAGAGTCATCAAGACCACCTCAACGTCACTTACATAGTTCCTAATGAGCTTGCCATAGTGTGTGCTCCATAGTGCACATTCTCCTTGAAGTCACTCACCTTCATTAGTACCTTCGGTAATTGTATACTGACTAAATTCCTGTGTGCATGGTAATGGTATAGATTCAAGGGCTCTAGAGATGAATTTACTCCACTCAGTGACATGGATGATGGCAGCCAGTCAAGGATTGATGATACGTGACAACGTGCAACAGTGTAACATTTATTCCTACTTACAGTAGTCATGGCATGGACTGCACCCCGTACTTATCCAGAGCGATGAAGTGACTCTCTTTTGTAGGAACTCAAGATGATTCAGAAGAAGAATGTGGTGTGTGTACTCCATCTGCGGCAGCCAAGATTTGTCGAGAGGCGATACTGCGCGCACGTATCTTGGGCCCGTAAAAGAACAACACCTGTAATCATATACCACAAAGAAATGTTCAAACATCAGTTTTACGCCTCAAGTATACCCCACTGGGAATACACTTTGACGCACGAATGGCGTAGGGGCCATCAAAAGGGCCAGACACGCAAAGAGCGTAAGTCCCCACTTGTATGTCAATGTGGCAAACAATTTTTGGGTGAACAGCGGAAATACCATGGCCATCACGTTTCCTTACGGAAAAGACCGATATCTGAGGTGAGGGATACACAGTGGAAGCTGGGGTATGAACAACGTACGGGACAGGGTCTGTCCTGCTTGTGCTGAAGACGCGTATGTGTTGTAACTGGTTCGCAGTACATCAAGGGGGAAAAACTCTTCACGGATTAGAACGAGCGCACCAGTCTGCAACGTACAGGAATGCAACTTGGTAGATGACCATGACGCCGCTCATGAACACCTTCGAGACAGAATGAGGGAGATGTTCGGTAGATGAAAAAAGCAAGAACCGCGGCTGACCGTCAGTCCGACGAGGGGTACAACCCAGTGTATTTTTGGTGATGCCGTCCAGGCAAACATAAACATGCCAATCGGGAGACACAATGCAGCGACACATACAACATGTAGCCGTGCCTCTTGTTGCCTCTGAGAAAAATGTTTTCTGGTCATACCATATCCGTCGTTTTCAGTCATGCGTGGAACACATTTAAAAACACAGACCTGTAGAGCTTATCTTGGTACATGCTAGTCAAGCATCCGACAATCGCACCGATGCTTGTGTGGTGTGGGTATCATTCCAAAACTGGCCGAGGCTCGGCTCACCTCAATGTTGTATATGTATATCCAGCCTGCTGAACGCTGAAACCGTAAATCGATTTGAACATGGGAGTTATTGCTCTAAACTCCCAATGAGCTCGTACATTTCGAAAGTCGTATGCACGTCACATACTCCAGCAGGCAAAAAACCACGCCCCATGTGAAACCCATCCATATCTGTAGCCAGACACGTCGGTATAAATATGGATAATAAAACACCAAAAGGAACTTACACTAATACTTTGTACGATAGGTTCAGTGAGTAAAAGGTCTATTAATGAAAAATAAAGATCGGCGCCGTGGGTTAGAACGGAGCATGTAGGTCATACACAATGGCCGAGTGCAAGACACCTTGATAAGGCTCCAGAGGCTCGGCTTGTTGATCTCGACTTTAGCTTTAAGAGAACTGTTCCCAGTGAGTTTACGTCGGGACCGTGCAATCTGAGTGAGGATGACAGAAGAACGCGTTTCGCTTAGAACCAGTATCACAAGCAAAACGACAAGACCCGAAACCCTGAAAGAGTAATTGTCGCGATGATACAATGACAAAAGTAAATGTCATCTTACATAACATGTATCCATTGGACCCATCGCCAGCCAAGAGAGGGATTGGATTGGATCACGCCTCCGATAACTGATCCAAGCCCGGTCGAGAGCACCGACGTGAAAGCGAATATCGCCATCGGCAAGCCTCGCCTACGGGCAGTGGCGGTTGGAATGAGACGTGGGTCGAATAGCACTTACTCGTGAGGCTCCCAGATATCCGCGATAGTACCCCCAATTAGTGCTCCCCCTGTTGTGCGAAACGTTCCCCCGAGAGTGCGTGCCACGAGTAATACTTGAATGTTCGGCGCCCTATGTGCAATCTATTGTGAACAGCCTGCGTAGGTGGCAGTATCATTCTCACAATGCAGCCATAACCTGGGTGAGGGTGAACATAATCGATGAAAAAATATAAACGGGCCTTCTGCCGACTTCCTAGAAGAATATGAAGGATGGATCGGTTAAAGACATGGCGACAACGAACCTCGCTAAACGACGGGCTGACCAACGGAACAATACCAATTCCCATAGAATACAGGCCAAGGCCCAAAGCTGCCTGGAACTCTGTGCAATGCAGGTCTTGTTTCATTGACGGTGTGCTAATAGAAAATGAGGATGAAGCGGCGACTATATGGTACCTGTGAGCGTGTTGCGCAGAACGTTATAAAGGACCAGGTTCGCTACATGTCATTCCGTTAAAGATGCAGATCGTGACAGTAATGGCCCACTTCTTGAGGAGCGGGAAATTCTGAGGATTTCGCTGGTCCCCGTCTTCAAGCTCGACCTGTCGGTAATGAGCGGCGCATACCAGAAGAGCAAAACTGAAGAGTGTACATAAATGATCTTCTTTTCAATGCCGACCACAGCAGCAACGGAAGATGCGCTTGGAAGTTTGTCATCCGTACTCTCGCTCGACATCATAACAACGTCGAAACGCGGTGATAGAAGGGGACACTGCAGAAAGGCCCCTCAGTTAAGTAAAGTGGGCTCCAGAGGACATTCGGGCTGTATAAATGGGACATGGTAATGGGTCGAATCGAAACCTTGACCAAAGGAGGACTGCAGGAACAGTATGGCCATCTGACTCGTTCAGGAAAGAAATGGTGTATGGGAGATATATAAGTCCGGAGCAACTGTGAATTGGAACATGTGTCAGTCGGTGTTCGTCCCATTTCAAAATGGTCCTGATTCGCGTGTTTCGTTTGGTCCGTTGCCTACTGGCTAAGCCAGCACCACTGCACCATCCATTTGCCCATTAAGCACCCCCGTTCTCTATTTTGAGGTATTTCTTTCTTCCTTGTTCCTGTTCGTGAGATTACTTCTCTTCAGCTATGTATTTGCCAGCTGGCGACATCGTTGCCATGTGAGTAGTCCGCTGTGATAGGTTACAATAGCCAGAATGAATCTGTGCCCAATTCCTGAATTTCCTATACTTACCTCATTACCTCTTCTGTTATTCTGCACTCTTATCTTATTTAAATCTCTCCGTCGCTGGAATATTACCGAGTAACGAGACTCAGTCATATACGGGAATGCAACGGACTGAGGTAGTCGAGTGGCGGTCGTCGACGCTCTCTACTTGAGTGAAGACAAAATGTAAAAATAGGAAAGCTACTCGGGTCGTGTCTGATCCTGAGATGCTGCACGTATCGGGGCGGCAGCTATGAATGACTCAGAGCATGCCAGCACCATGCGAACGACTCAACTGATGTCCGTTGGGAACATGGGGGAGCGGAGGGGTTGTGCACTCGCTTGTATTTCCCCCAAACTCGCTCATCGAGTCGTTGCCTACACTACGCCAGCAAGCAATCAGCTCGGCATGAGCTCAAGAAATCTCAAGCAGACACATACACATTGTCGTATCAGAAATAAAACGATCCGCGTCGTCAGTGTCTTAAATGGTATCACACACCAACTCATTCCACTTGTGCTCTGCGTCGTCTTTTTCGCTTCTTGAGACGTCTTTCCTGCTGCCTCGTGTCTTGCAGCCGTCGCAACCTAGCCCTGTCCTCTTCCTTGCGCCGTTCCCTCGTCTGTCGTTTCAAAATGGTACCAGAATGCTGCACATAGGAAGTATTAAATTTGTATTTTGCAGCGCAGTCGCCCGACGCACCTCTGCCTGACGAAAAATCGCCCATTGTTTATCCTCATCGATCACAATATCAGTGTCGAAAGATGGTTCCGGCACACTCGGCAGATATCATGAATCAACTCTGCAGTAAGGGCCATCACGCACCGCCAACAAATGTGTGTCCAACACATACTAGTCAACACATCCATACTTAAACGAGGCAAGTGTCCGTCGGTCAGTCTTCTGAGAGTGTTTTGCGCATGTACGTACCACCACGTCACGTGATTAGAGCACCATCGGCTGCATTGGGGACACTTCCTCACGTAGGATCTCGTCGTACTTTGATTTTAGCACAAGAGAGGCCATCGAAGCCGTCTCTGTGACATCTGTTACACACCGTGCCAAGTGCGGCCTACAGTTTTGCAGTGCTCTAAGTCCTCGGGGTGTTTTGCGATATACGAGTCAAACACTGCTTCTAACATCCGATTAAATGATGCTGGACGGAGAAATTAAAATTACTGAATCGTTGGTGTGGCGATCGGAATGCGACACTGAGCCTCATCTCCGAGGCAGGTCGGAGGTAATTGACTCGAGTCCAGAGCCGATGAAATAAAGTGGCAGGTTGTTATGATACCACATTTTTCTTTGCTTTTCACCTTTGTCTTTTTTTAATAACATGATCTTATCTAATCATTTAGCTTATCAGGTCACATGACTAGGTACCAGACTTCAAGAGTATAGATAATATTGGTATCTAGTATTTACCTCATATATTTCTAGATTTTTGCATTACTTCTGCCATTGATTATTTTTATAGGAACTTTTTTTCTTTTTAATTACTATTGTATTAGATACTATAGATATTGTGGATTAGTACTATCTAGCTGGAGGTTATATTTTATTTTTACTTTAAGCCAAGCTTTTTCTTCTATTTTGTTATAATGTATTTTTTCATACTTCACTTTTTTCGCATTTCTGACACCATGTTTACTCTTCACATTGTCACATCTTCACCATTTCACCGCTTCACATTTCACTGGTCTAGACTGGCCTAGGCTATAAGGTTACACCTCATGTTTTACATGTGTATTTCTAGGTCCCCACTCTTTTTTTGCTATTGATTAGCTTACTGTACAGTAGTTTAGGGCCAGTTCATCTTACATGGTCTGTGTGCATCTCTGTAATATATATAAACAAAGTATGCAAGCTGGGAATCCCCAGTCTTGCACACTTGAGCCTTAGTTGCTTTTTTAAGAGTAAGTTTTCCTATACTCTTTGCCTAGTTCTGGTTCCTTTATGTTTAAAGGAACTACTTGTCTTCATTAGTCTTAAGGAAGTGCACACAGAGGTGCTCAGTTATTAGAATCAAGAATGCTAGTCAGTGTTTCATATTTAGTATTTTTTTTTTGCTTTTTTTTCTGTTTTATTATATTTTTGAGGCACAGTAACTTTAAAAACTGGTTCAATATTTACACTAAGCAACAAAACTATCCCAATATTTATAACATTTTAATTATTGGACTAATAACATACAGTGGCTTAAAAAACTGTCCCAATATTTGCATGTTTTGCACTAAGTGCAATGGTTTTCAATAACTACTAATTATTATGCTAGACTATGAGTGTATGAAATGCAGTACTTGCTCTTGGCTTTCTATTGGTAATATGGCAACCATATCAAAATGACAACTTATTGGAACAGTTTTTTAACTTTGAATTCCCATTACATATATTGGACTCTAAAGTGCTGTAAGATGATTATATATTTTAGGTAAGTAATATATTATGTCACTCTTATGTCACTAATTAGCCTGCAGCATATATAAACCCTACCATCACAAATAAATTCCCTTATTTCCATTATAAAATATTTTTCTGCTGCTCAAAGAGATAATATAATTTTTTTTGCCTCTTTTGATCTTTTCTGTAGGAAAATTGCATCTTAAACTGGTCTAGGGAAGTCTACTGTGGCTAGGGTCCTTTAGGAAATCCAATCAGAGAAGAAAGATCATTATGGTAGTTATCCTTTAAAACTTTCTTCTATTAACAAGTGTGCTATTGTTTAACAAATTCTTACTAAAAAGGCCAGTAATGCAGTTTAGGCCATTATTAAATGATTGTACTGTAATGCAAGTCTATAATATGAGTTCATAAGAACTGAGGTACATAAGTAAAGGAGGATTTGTGTTGTATAGTGGTTGCTTATCTCCAGTCAATATTGTATAAGACTAGAGGAAGAAATAGCAAGCATTCATGTGTTAGCAGACACTGTTGTCCAAATAAGGTAAACTAATGTATGTGAAGGGAATTGGTAAAGTTAATACTAGCCAGCAGAATGGTTTCCAACATACCCCCTCAGGCCAATAATAGTGAGAAATGGGAGAGCATAGTTATGTGTGGCCTATATGTGAGTGGTTTTGTAAGTTCATCAGTGAGCATGTCACTTGTCAGTATATGTGTGATCCTGAAAGTTCCATTTTTGATTTGTTTACATACAAAATGGAACTAGATTCCTATGTAGCAGCTTCAGCCATAAAAGCATGCTTTTTGTGCCAGTGCAATAACAGTGGTGTTGTTGGAGAAAAGATCAGTAAGGAAGAATTCATCTTCTCCATAGACTCTGATGTCCCTGGTAATATAGTGTAGCCACAGGCCTTGTTTTGTGCAGTATGCAAGTGCAATATACTTAGCTTTATATGATAACATGGTGATATTGTCTTGTTTTTTGCTGTTATATGATATGACTATGTTACCAAGTTGGTAGATATAGCCAGATATAGAATGGTGGTCATTATTGTTGCATGCAAAACTGGCATCTGTGTATTCAGTGAATATATTGGGGTTATTGTCTGAGACTTTGCCAAGTGTGAGTGCAGTGTTATGTATATCTTGTATGTATCTGAAAATGTGCATGAGTGTTTTTCAGTGGGGTTTTCCAGGGTTTGCACTGAATTGTCCCAGCTAGCTAACAGTAAAGGTAAAGTCTGGGTATTATAATTTTTATTACATTTTCATTATTTTCATCTAATCCTTGCAACTCTTTACATTGTTATATTATGTGACCCTTTCACATCTTCACCTTTTCACATAATCACAAGTCTAGACTGGTCTAGACCATGTCATTATTTGCCTTATGTTTTATGCATGTATTTCTAGGTCCTGTTAAAACATATATTAAGTATAGATATATTGTTAAAACTTATACCTGTTGAACAAAACCCTTATGGCTAGAGGGTGAAAGTCAGGTTCTAGCACCTTGGTGGTGCATGAACTTAAGGAAAGGTTATACTTCAGAAACTCTGGAGATACCTGGAGACTTCCAGAGAGATTTAGAAAGGATTTTGTTGATTGAATAGAACTCAGCTTCACTTTATGTGGTGCATCCTTGCACTTTCCAGTGTCCTAATTTACAATGGTGTCAGAGGTTGGAAAGAGAGCATTCTTGATGCTCAACAAAAGAGACAGGCAAGATAAGGAAAGTCAAGCCTAGTCATGAGGGTGGGATCTTACAATTCCTTCAAGGATATTGCTTGGCCCTGGAGGTGCTCTGAAGTAACCTGGAGGGTCAGAGTGAGCCTAAGGGCTTGGGCAAAGTGAGGATGACAACAAGGGGGTATTTATGTTGATATTTATACTAAGGTACAAGATACAGGTCTATAGTACTTATATCTCAGAGAGGCAGAACTATCTAGGAGTGTAGTGAAGTGAGACAGGTGCAAACTCAGAAGTAAAGCAGATGTCTAAGTACCTAAGAAATGAATGGAGATGTCAGAGGAGACAATGTCCAATTATGTCAGACTAAAACTAAGAGATGACAGAAAAAAGCAAGAGGAAACAAGGAACAGGAACAGAAATAGTAATAGTAACTGAAAGCAGGACTAGAAATGGAGTTATAATGGAGTGGTCTGAAGAAGGCAAAGTGAAACTAAGGTAGTACTTAACTGGAACAGAGATAGGACTGAAAATGAAATAGGGTGAAGCAAGAGCAGAGGCCAGGGAAGCATATGCTGATGGAAATGCAGAAAGCATACACATGTAGCTGGGGTGGAATGGAATAGTGATGGAAGGCTGGAGTTGCCTGGAGAGGAGTCAGAGGGCTAGAGTGGCTTACTGGGTGTAAGGACCAGTCATAAGCCAGGTCAAAATTGGGTTAGAATTGGGTTGAAGATATGGAATATAATAGATTCCTGCTTTCTTATTGCTATTGGATAACTTACTGTACCTTAGTTTAGGGCCAGTCCATTATACATGGTCTATGTGCATCTCTGTAGCATATATAAAGAAGAGGTGCAAGCCTGGCTAAAATCCAGTCTTGCACACTTGAGCTCTTAGCTTTCACAAGCACAAGTCTCTTGTCTTTTTTCTCTTTTCATCTTTGCCTAGTTCTGTTTGCTCTAGTTCAAAGCCTTTATCCAGTAGCATCTTAGAAGAGTACCCTTAGGCCTCTGAAGTTATTAGTAGCTTAGCACATCTAATTTATGCTTCACTGGGCATGTAACAACTGAGAGCCAGGTAATGTCACCAAGTGCCTCTTAGTATGGATATTGTGCCATCTCTGTCTTTTCCTCATCTGTCTGTGGGCAGTCAGCCTTTGATAGGGTAATGCTGGGGTTAAGGGGGGTAGAGACAGGATTGCACTTATTCATGTGGAAATATTGGAGGAGAGTTTCTGTATATTGTGCCTGTGATAGTGCAATTTGTTGGTTTTGGAAGTTATCAGTGAGCTTGATGCCCATGAGCTAGTCTGGATCCTCCTCTTTCATTTCAAAGAGGCTGTGGAGAAGTTGGCAGATCTTAGTAAGCATTGCTTTGGAGGTTGTAACTGTGAGTGCATTATCAATGTGGATGGTGGTGATGGCTGTGCTGTTGCTAAAGCAGTATATGTAGACAGCAGGATCAGATGGAAAATGGAAGAAGCCATTGGTACTTAGCTTTTTGTGCATGTGTCTATTCCATAGGTAAGAACCCTGTTTGATTTCATATAGGCTGAGAAGAAGGTGTGCAACCTTGTTAGTGCCATCTTTGAATCCTTTAGGTTGGCACATATAGATCTCATGGTTGATTTTGCTGTGTAGAAAGGCACCTGTGATGTTGTCTTGGCTGCAATACCATTTATGTGCTGCTATATAATGTAGGATAACATGGAGTGAGTCAAGGCAGACTGTGGGCAAGAATATGTCAGTGAAGTTGAGGCTGAATACCTGTGAGAAGCCTTGGACAACAAGTTATGCCTTGTATTGGATTATTTCACCATTGGGACCATGTTTGATTGTGTATGTCCATTGGCATCCAATAACTTTGTGGTTTTTGGGTTGGTCAACAAGTTCCCAGGTGCCACATTTCTGTAGCATGTCAAATTCTTCATTCATTGCCTTCCACCACTTGTCTGAGTCAGGGCCATGTGTGGCTTGGTGGAAATTCTGTGATATATCCTTGCCATTGATTATAGTATATGTGATTTGTGTAATTGGTGATTTAGCTGGTTAAGTGATTGTATTGTTCATGTACTGCTTTTAGGCTTCCTATAGGGCTTTGTGATCTATCTGAGCTTGGGCCTCTTTTGCTGCTTGTTTCTCAGCAGCCTCTTTCTTCCATAATGGTTAAGTGATTCATTCTGATCAGCAAGGTGGTGGCTGGGGATATTGAATAGTGTTAGGGGAAATAGTGGGGTTTGAATTTAGTGGGTGAGGTTGCCCAAAGCTGGTTGGGTTGATGTTAGGAGTTACCCCCTTAATCTGAGAAGCAGAGGGGATGGACTAGGGCATCCCCTGACTTGGAATGGTGGGTATTGGAGAGGTGGTGTTACCATGGTTGTGAATCTATTCATATGTTATAACATTATATGAGATGATGAACTTGTGTTGAAAAGGAATCCAGATGTTATATGCTTTTGAGCCACACTCAAAGCCATAGAGAATTCCATTGATGGAGTAGAGATTAAGCTTGCATTATAACTCAGGTAAAATGCAGACATAATAGCATGAACCAAATATTCAAAGGGTGAATACACCTGGTTTGCAGCTGTAGAAGGCTTCATTTGGTGTTGTATGCATTGGGACTTTTGTGGGGCTGTGATTCTGGATGTGGTTGGTATATTTGTGTGCTTCAGGCCAGAATCCTTTGGACATTCCTGCATTCTCTATAGCAAGTGCACTTTTATGAGTTGTTTGGTTAAAACATTCAGTGATGCTGTTTTGTTGGAGTGTATGTGGGGCTGATAGTTTATGTGTAATGCCCTTTCAACTGAGGTATGATTGAAGTTGGGAAGTTAGGAATTTGCTACCATGGTTAAATCAAATTATTTTAACACAGGATCTTGTATATGTTTCCAGGCATTTAATGAGAGCCTTGATGTGATCTGCAGTTTTATCCTTGTGCCTCAAGAATTCTTTCCATCCTTTTTAGCTGTGGTCATCAATAATGCCAAGGATGTATCTGTATTCCCAGATAAAGATGTCAAATGGGCCTTATAGATCCATGTGGAGGCATTTGATGACTGTTGTTGCATGGTTGTTAGATTGGATTGGAAATGGGGTAGAGTGGTGCTTGCCTTTGGCACATCTGTTGCAGGGGCCTAGTTCTTCTTTTCTATGTAGATCCATACCAGTCACAAGATTATGGCAGTCCAGATATCAGAGTGATTTGAGACTAATGTGGCCAAGGTGTTACAAAGTGACACTTCTGCACTAGAACCAGTCATGTGACATCATGTGATCATGCACAAGGAACCTTAAATTTAGCTTAACCCTAGTTTGCAATCTGATTCTTTTTAAAAGTATTTATTATTTCTTTCCTTAGCAGTGGTCATGTGACCATAAGTTACCTGACATGAATCTTCCCAGGATCTTCCCTGAAACTGCCTTTATCTCTTATCTCCATGGAACTGATCTTAGATGTATCTGTGGCAGATCTGTAGATTGGATCTTATCTGTGGCAGAGATCCCTGTTCTCATGGTGCAAGCACCTCTGACCCTGCACTTCCATTTCATAGCTTCTCTTCCATTCTCCCATATTTGCATGGCCTTTTGCCATACTTTTTATTTCTGATCTATGCTCTTTACTCTTTACTATTTATATTTAGAGTGTAGGGTTCCCTGATTAGGTAGTTCATAGCTTAGTCAGCAGTAGTTCCCTGCAATATATAAGGAGCAAGGTAGGCAGACTGAATCACCAGTCTTGCTTACTTGAGCTCTGGATTAGTGTTGTATTTAAGGGAACTTTTCTTTTATAGATTATTAGCATAACTCCTTTATAGCTTTTACAAGTGATCCACTAGCCTTAGGGTTAGCTTGACTCACATTTGCATTCTCATTGCCTAGTTCAGGGTTACTAGTCCAAAAGTCCTTTAGTAGAAGAAAGCACTTATCAAGAAGCCCTTAAGGTTAGAGTTAGAGCAGTTCAGCATATTAGCTTGTGCTTCACAAGGTGGGCATGCCAGAGGTCAAGGTTGAATGAGGGATGGGCAGTAAAGGCCATAGCAGGATTGGATGTGGAGGGAACAATGAACCCATGGATTTTGTAGAGGCTTTCATGTAGGTAGCCTTCAAGTAAGGTTTTTCCATCAGGCTTTTGATGGTGGCATGGCCACTGTTTTTGATGATCATGAATCCCCTGCAGTTAATTCTGGACTCTGAAATGAGATTGTTGTGGGCATTGGAGCAATAGCTTATATCTAGGAGTTTGATGGTGTGGTTAGCATGGCCTTTGACAGAGACCTCAAGAAATACTGTGCTGACTCAAGAACAAGGAGTTCAGGTCCATCTTTGACTATTTCCTTAATTAATTCATTTGTGGGTATGAATGTGGCAAATGCAGAGCATTCTGTGCAGATGTGATTGGTTGCACTGCTATTCAGAATCCATCCAAGATCAGAGTGTGTTGTGGTGGTGGTAAGGTAGGCAGATATGCTTGAGTCTGTGTGTTCTTTGTCTAAATTGCTGTTGAAGTCAGCAATGGCCTGGTTGGCTTGTTTTTGGTTTAACTTGGGCTTGTCTTTTGATTTTGGGAATTTTGGCTTGTCTTCAGACCTTGTCTTTCCATTGCCTTCCTTGTTATTCTTTTTGTTCTTCTTTGACTTTTTCTTCCTGTTTCTGGCATGGCAGTCTTTGGTCCAGTGTCCTGGGCATTTGTGGTGGTTGCAGTATGGCTGTTCTGGTGTTTGATCTGGTTGGGTTGCTTGAAAGGCACTTGCAGTGCCTGTGTGTTGATTTGTGTGGATACTGGACTCATTGCAGACATTGCATTTGACTTTAGTGGATAAGTAGTAGTTAGAAAGAGCTGAGAAGATATAGTTCCATGTCAGGGGCATGAAGATATGAAGGAAGCAGGTAAATAGGTTATTAGGAATACTGCAGTGCATGAGAATGAGGTCATGGCATAGGGCCTCCATTTTTGCAATGTGCACTGGCACATCTTTACCATTAGCATAGCAGGTGCTGACTAGGGATACAATGGTAAGTGTCCAGTCAGTTACTGTGGTGCTGGAGTAGAGGTAGTGTGTTTTGGACCATATCTTTGCAGCAGTGTCTAGGTGGCTGACCTGTGTCTGTACTTCTTCTGTCATTGTTGCCATAAGGATGGATTTGACAAAGGAGTTAGCCTTGTGCCAGTGGATGTGGCCATATCTATTGGTATCCATGTATTTAGGAAGAAAGGACTCATTGAGGTAGATATGAAGAGAGGCTGTGTGGAGTAAGTCTTTGAGAATGGATAACCATGTGGCATAGTTGGTGCCATTGAATTAAAGTCTTAGTTTGAAAAGGTATGAGAACCTTTGTGTGTCAATGGTTTTCTTTAGTATAAAGTGGACTTCATCTTTATTGTTAGTATCTTCATCTAAGATACTGAAGATAAATGATGTTGGTCTGCATGGTGGCAGGTATGGGGGAGGGGGGCATGTGATATGGAGATTGGGAGAAGATATTGGCTTAGTTCAGCATTGAGAATTCCAGGAGGGGAGCTAGGGAAGTTCAATATGCTGGGGAATCTGGCAATGTGGAGGAGGCTAATGGTGCTGAGTGATATTCCACTTGCACATCTGCATAATAGATCTATTGACATGCTTTGGTTTTTGTGCTAGACAGGGCTTATAACCTTTTAAATGATTATACTATAGCACAAGTCTGTAATATGAGTCCATGAGAACTCCAGTTGATGTTATATGAGACTGAACTAATATTTACCTGTAATATGAGTTCATGAGGACTAAGGTACATGAGTAAAGGAGGGTTTGTGTTGTACAGTGATTGCTTACCTCCAGTTGATGTTGTATGGGACTGGAGAAAGGAATAGCAAGTGTCTGCATGTTAGCAGACACTGTTGTCCAAATAAGATAAACTAATGTACATGAAGGAAATTGGTAAAGTTGATACTAGCCAGCAGAATGGTTTTCAACAGCCACTTATTTCATCAATTCTATTGTTAGCACTCCTGTCTGCCCACAAACAGTCAGGAATACCCTCAAGGAAGCTTTTCTAAAAGCTGTGGTAAAAAAGAAAAAACCTCTTTTCTCTGCTATCCTATTATAAAACTGTAACATACTCTGGAGGTACTCTGAATAACTCCAAAGTGAACAGGGCTTGGCTTTACCTTATATGGTGCACCCTTATGCTAGTACCAGGTGCCCTGATTTACAGAGGGGTTGGAAGCTGTTGGAGATCCAGGATAGGATATAGGGCTTTTCCACTAAGAGGTATAATGTCAAGTCATGAAGTAAGTCATGAGACTTAGTATAGGATATGACATCAAGTTGTGAACCAGGAGGGGGTCAAGAAGGATTATAATGTTATGTTATGGTCAATATTCAAACTGAGGTACAAGATATAAAGCTACAGTACTTGTACCTTAGAGAGGCAGATTATCTAAGGAGGGAACAGAGATATGAAAGGAGTTGTCTCATAAGTAAAGCAGGTGTCAATGCATCCTGGATATGAATGAAGATGTTAGGGGAGACAATGTTAAGTAATGTCAAACTGAAACTAAGTGATAACAGAAAGAGGCAAGGAAGAAAAGAACAGGAACAGGAAGTGAGAACAGAGAAACTACAGAGTTGTATTGGAATGGTCAGGGTTAATGTAGGTAAAGTTGTAATTAACATTAGATAGAAAGTGATGGAGGTAAAGGGAATCAGGAAATATATAGCTTATAGTATAAAAGCAACCAGAATTATACTGGAGACATAGCAGAGTTGATCCATTGGCATAGGATATAACATATTCATAGAAAAAGCAGGTTGGCCTTTGCTCTAAAGTACCAGCATTGGACTGTGGAGGACTAAAAGAGGGTAATTTGGTCAAATGAGACTAAAATCAATAGGATTGGATCAAATGAACAAGAATATATGTGGAAAAAGAAAGAAGAGGGAATAAGTTCTAAGGAGATCAAAGATACAGTCAAGTCTGAAGGAGCATCACTTATGGTATGGGGCTATATTGGATGGAATGGTATGGGAGTTTTGAGTAAGGCTGAGGGTATTATAATGTACTTTATTTTTCTCTTTATTTTTACTATATTTTTAACACTACTTTAGCTCTTCACATTGTTATATCATGTGATACTTTCACCTCTTTATACTTTCACCTCTTCACACTTTCACATATTACTGGTCTAGACTAGTCTAGACTCTAACATCATATACCTTGTGTTATCCTTATATATCTCTAGAATCCTGCTCCTTTACTGCTATTGGTTAGCTTACTATATAGTGTTATGTTTTTCTTTTTTCTCTTTATTTCCTTGACTCTCATCTGTCTTAGCTTCTGCTCTTTATGCACTTTGGATGCTTTTTTGTTTACTTTTTACCTTAAACTTCTGATCTTCTTGCACCCTAGCCTAGCCTAGGCTATTCTCTTGTTATACCCTTTGCCCAGGTATTCTATCTCTTAATCAGCTAACTCATAATTATTCTATCTCTTTCCATCTGTTTCTATATGGATACATTACTCATCATATATTAGCATGATTATCCAATCCTCTCTGTTTGAACTCTATTTATTGTAGTATAAAGTAGTGTACTTTGCCTTCTTTTTCTCTTTATGCTACTTTTACCTTGCAATCCCTTGCATAGTACCTTGTTCTTGTACCCAGTACTAAGAATCCATCTTGTTGTCAGCCCCAGCTGTCTTTGATCTAAGGTAAGTTGCTCTAGTGTCCAACTTTTAGCACAACCCTGTGTTTGTGTTATACTTACTTATTCTTAAGGCTTACATTTTATAGAGCCTTACTTGTTCTTGCCAGCAAGATCTACTCTAGTCCCTACCTGGGCCTAGTATAGCAAAAGAAGTAGTGTATCTACTTGTGGATACCTTTGCTGCAGTCTGCTTTCCTATTTTCTCATAAAACCTTCACTGCTCAACTGACTCTGGGGAGAATCCAGATCTGCACCTGCCAAAGAATCTGAAGTGAAACAGGAAACCCCTTCCTCTCTAAATTGCCTCTTGACTTCTGAAGACACCCTTTGGGATATTCTTGTCCCCTTGCAGGAAGAATTAACTGAAGATTGTAATCTTGCATATGAACTCTCTTCTTTATTGCAAATTCCTTGTGCTCTGACTCCATTCTCTTCCACTCCTGTCCACTAACATCCCACTTTTCAACTTTCCAGACTATTCCCCATTGCTTCCACTATGTTGGGCTTTTTCTTCTCTATGAAGCCTACTAAACTTTGCCTCAGTGCCCCTAAGCACTTTGATGGTAATTGATCTAAGGCCAAGACTTGGCTGAATACTGTCCAATTTTACCTCTTTGTTAATAGTGCAGTCTATGACTCTGATGAGAAGAAGATTGCCTATGCCCTTTCATTCATGATCAAGGACCCTGCCTAATCCTGGGCTACCACATACCAGAAACAATACATCTCTGATACCACTGTCACCATGGAAAAGTTTTTCCATTTCATCTCTGCATTTCTGAAAGCTTTTCAGTAACAGGATACCATAAATGCCACCATTCATTGATTGACAAACACACAGATGAAGCAAAGGAAGAAGGGAGACTGGACCCCTTTTCTAGCTGAGTATACTGCTAAATTCCAGAACCATGTGGTTACTACTAAGATTTCTGACCATAATGTTCTCATTGGCTACTATAAAACAGGGCTTATATCCTATCTTGCCCATCACATCCATAACCTGGATATGATCCCCACAACCATCATCAAATGATACTCAAAGGCTGCTCACTTTCATGGCACCATAAAACATGCTTGCTTTATTGAGCAACATTGCAAGAACTTCCAAGCCTTCACTTGGACCACCTTACCCTCAACCACATCCACCAAGGCTAAAAAAGATCCCAACACTATGAACATAGATACCATATGACCCAGCAAACTCACTGAATCAGAATGGAATTAGTGTATCAAGAACCATATCTGTTTCTGCTGCTATAGACCCAGCCATTCCATTTTTAAATGTCCAACCTTCCCCATAACTTCCACTACCCCTGCACCCATTAAGAAAATCCCTTGTGTCAAAATGGTCTTTGCCAAAGAACTGACAATGAAGATTGAGGAGGTTAGTAATAATGAATCTGATGATAGGGTGGCTAGAGTGGAGCTAAAGAAAGGAAAGACAAAGAATATGGTTAGCAGTTTAGGTTTTTAGAATGGAGTATCTCCTCTATGCAAGGTACTTTCTCCTTCTTTTTTGCACCTGTACTTATATTTATTTCAAAAAAATCTATGCAAATTCTAGTACAAGTATTCCCTGTCTTTTATGCCAAGAAAGTCATAGCCACCCATGCTCTCATTGATAGCAGAGCACAGATAAACTGCATCAACTGGGACTTCATTAAGAGGTACCTGCTCCCCATTACAAAGCTCTTGAAACCTATTATCATCTGCAATATAGATTACTTTGAAAATAAGAAGGGCAAGATTACCAGAACTTGTAATCTTCTTCTTCACATCAAATACTTGGTTCTCTCTGTCTCCTGTCACATTATAGCCTGCAGGAAGGAGAACATCATCCTTGAACTCACATGGCTTTAGGCCACAAACACCACTGTTAACTGGATGGCAAATATGCTTATCATCCTAAACTCTACCATCTTGGATGCAATCACATATTACATCAACTCTGTTCATAAACCACAGTTTAATGGACTTCTTGATGACATTATTGTCACCCATGACAAGCTCCTTGTTTGCTACCTGGACTATGAAGTGCCTTTTTGGTGCTAAACTGCTGCTAACTCTAATCTAAGGGCTCTTTGATAAGTATCTTCTACTACTGAAGGGCTTTTGTACTAGTGGCCCTGAACTAGGCAATGAAGATGTGAATGAGCCAAGCTATAGACCACTTGTGAAAGCAGAGAGGCATTGTCTAGAATAATCTGTGAAAGAGATGTTTTCTCAGATATAAGACTAAACCAGAGCTCAAGTGAGCAAAACTGGGAGTCCAGTCCTGCCTACCTTGCCCCTTATATATTGCCCAAGGGGTCTGCTTACTAAGTACAGTGCTACCTAATAAGGGAAGTAACTCTGAACTCTATAGATAAGAAAAAATAAAAGCATGGAGTGGAGATTAAAAAATGCCAGCAAAAGGCAGGTGCAGATATAAAAGAATGGAAAAGAAGACTAAAAGTGAAATGTAGGGTCAGAGGTGCTTGCACCATGAGAATGGGGATCTCTGCCACAGAAGAGATCCAATCTACAGATCTGTTACAAATGTATTTAAGATTAGATCCATGGAGATAAGATAGAGGGCAGTTCCAGGGAAAATCCCAGGAAGATCCATGTCAGGTGACTTATGATCACATGACCACTGCTGAGGGAAAGGAATAATAAATACTCTTAGAAGGAATCAGACCATAGACTAGAATTAAGCCAAATTTGAGGTTTCTGTGCATAATTATGTAATGTCACATGATTGGTTCTAGTGCTGAAGTGTTACTTCATAACACTACCCTGTTTTTAGCCACAAGGCTCTAAAGAGCCAGTAAAAGGACTTCTTCTAGTTCAATATCTATTATTGTCTGAGATCTGCTCCTATAAACTCTTAAAAGAAAAAGAAAGTATTGTAAATAAGTGAAAAAAGTTGGTAGAGCAAATGAAAAAATACTTCCTGTTTCTTTGAAACTTCTTCAGATCTTTGTCTTCAGATACCTTACTACCCTATCTTTGAGTTAACCCATCCTGAGGTGATATAGGAACTGAGTGAAGAGAAGATAGGCTACTGAAAAAATTGTTATAAAATCAGAAAAAGCTTTACAGAAACTTGAAGACTTTGATAGCACTGCAACTAGAAATTGCAACTTTCAGAGGTAGAGACCAGAGAGAAAGAGACTCTGCTAAAGGGGAATGATGGCAAGAAAAGAAAGGGGGAACTCTAAAACAAAACTCTTAACAACTCCTAAAGTTCTATGTGGACAAAAAAAGCAAGGCAGTTGACACATGTAGGACACTGAAAAGCATCCCACAAGAGGAATCTGTTATGAAGTTCACATTTGACATGCAGAATGTGATGCAAAACATCTTGGTCTACCTGATTTATGAAACTTTTAAGGGTGGCAACTTCTTTATCTAAACTTCTAGAATGGATAGGAACTTTAGAAGGAAGGAAGGGGGGCTTTAAGTAAGGAGATGCTGGTGAAACAGAATAAACTTCTTTTGAAAAGTCCAGCAAAGGAACTTCTTGTGGATCAACCTTGTGAGAATAGACTGCTCAGATGGCTAGAATTATTTTATAAAGGCAGTAAGGACACTGCAAAGCCAATCCTTGCTCTGTATGAGGATGAATAGTGCATTTGAGACCATAAATGGTATGTGCATCTGGATAATCTTGAACTAAATCCAGAATATCAGGAATTTCTTTCATATAATACTCATCAACCTGAGCAATGCATCCATGCTTGTCTAGGCTGACAAACTCTAAAAATTTAGGAAGTGAGATCATGTTTTGAGTGGGAGAGACTTCTGAAAAAACTCTTTATTCACCAGTGATATTTTTATCTTCAATCCTGTCTTCAGAGCTGACTACAACTTTTTCATCAAGCTCTTCTTGTGAATCAAGTATCTCTTGTGGAAGATCAACTACTTGATTGTTGACCCCATCTTTAGACTAAAATATCTCTGAAACATTACCAGCTTCTTTAGCTTCAGAAAATGCCTTTGCTAGTTCTTGCTATTCTCCAGCCTTTAGAATTATATGAGATAACTCTTCTTCTTTATTGAAGAAAAATAAATTATTCACTGATGGGGATGTGCTTTTTTGTAATACAGAACTTTTAACTGCCTCTGAAATATCTTGTGGAGAAGTGGGAATTTGCAACTCCTGATCTTTGTCCTGCTCTATTATATCTTTAAGCTCCTATCCATAGATATATCTTGGTAATCTCTTAATCCATTAGACTTTGGGTGAACAACCCTGATCCTCTTCAACTGGGGAGAACTAACTACTATTTTCATTAGAAAAAACCAGTAAACTTGCTCTTGGAACTCTTAGTAGGAGATTATCTTCTTCTGGAGTAATCTCTGGAAGATTTTTGTTATGCTAGGCCCAGGTAGGGACAGGCATAGACCTTGCTGTAGAAAGTGGAAGAGGCAAACTGAAGGTAAGCCTCAAGACAAGTGGAGAGTGACAAATAAAGTGTTGCACTCAAGTGGTACCAGCTACATTTCCAGAGGTATGCTGAGATTAGACACTAATGATCCTCTGGTTAAATGCCAGAACATAAGTAGTGGATTCCAAGTATGTAGGTACAAGGACAAGTGAAGATGCAAGGACTGTGAGGTGATCACAAGGTAGAAGTAGTGTAAAGAAAGAAAAGATGGGAAGTATGCTACTTTATAGTACAACTATAGGATTCAAGCAGAGATCAGTCAGGTAATCATGCCAATGAATGATGAGTAGTATATCCATGTAGAAACAGATGGAAAGAGATGGAACAATTATGAGTCAGCTAATTAAAAGATAGAAGGCCTGGGCAAAGAACTTAACAAGAGAGTGGTCTAGGTGAGGCTAGAGTGTGAGAAGAGTGGAATCTATTGTTAAATAATAAACAGGAAAGCACCTGAGGTATGAAAAGAGCAGAAGCTACAACAGAGAAGGAGAAAAGAAGGAAGAGAAAAGAGGAAATGTAACAATTTTCATTATCCCATTTGAGACTCCATTTGAATTCATCTCCATATATTGCCAGAAGGCAACCTTTAGCTTCCTTATTAACTTGGTGAATGTCTTTATTCCATGACATTGCTGGAAGTGACTCTGAAAATAAGGATTTCTCAGGATTATCCACAACACCAACAGAGTTTTCTAATGTCTGCTGATCCTGACTCTGAACAACTTCTGCTTTAGTATCTACTCATGTGACTTTATAAATCTCTTCAACTTCTTCTCTTGTTGTCTGCACTTTCATCTGCTTTGGCATACTAATTTGAACAGAATCTAAGCCTTTTAATGACATACTTATATACTGAGTAGTTTGAGAACTTTCTGGTTCATTACCAAGTACTTTTACTTTCTCCACTAAATCCATAAGGGTGTGAAGATCCTTTTCTACTTATGAAGATTTTCTTGTCTTCTTCTCAACCTTTGATGCCTTAGACTTAGCCTTCTTGTAAGCATCCTTGCTACTTTTTTCTACTTATAAACTGGTCAATTTTGTCTTTGAGCTGCTCTGCTCCTCTAATAAAACTTTTTTCAATTCAAGATAATTTTAAAGAACTAATACCTGTTCCTTGAGTCTGTAAACTTCTTTTTTTATCATGATTAACTCTGATAGAAGCCCTGGATTGATATTAACTTTCATTTTTTCTTCTTTAATACTATCTTCAAAGGACCTTACTTCATTGCTGACTTGATAATTGACTCTGAACTCTTAACTTGCTTTTTATCTTTCTTTGGCTGAGCTTTAACAACTGCAGGCTATGACATTGTCAGCTTATGATCTTTGTAACCTGGAAGAGGAACTTGCTGACACAATTCTTCTAGGTGACCTTTTCTACCACAAGCATAATACTTGATTTCTTGTGAACAATTCTTTTGAATGTGACCATTTTATCCACAGTTGAAATAACTTGGGCAATTTACCAGGGGTGGCCTTCTTGCTTGCATACCTTGCAGGTAATAACTCTTTTGGCTTCTACTTGCACTAAGGCTTTCATCTGTCTACTAGAATCCTTTAAAATAGTTTTTGAACTTTTTGGTTCTGACTTTCCTTGTTCAATTTCTACTCACTTTGATTTTACTCCAGTTTCTTTTACTGATTTCTTAATAAACTGTTTCAATATCTCAGCTTTTATCTGTGAACTTGAAGAATCCTTTTGAACTTCCTTGCTAGCAATTTCTACTCAAGGAGCTATGCTCGACTTTTTTGTCTGCTGCTTGCTCTGTTTTTCTAAACTAGCTTTTGATATATCAGATGTGAAACACAACAACTAGATGCATTGACTTAAAACACCTAAACCTTGGTGTGTGCTTGATCTTCCTAAGTCCTGAGTAGTGCTTTTAGACTAGTGGCACTGAACTAGGCAATAGAGCAAAAAGATAAGAGCCAAAGGAGAACTAAAACTGGAAGGTTCAAGTGCACAAGACTGGGAAAACCCAGGCTTGAGCCAACCTCCTTATATATTGCTACAGTATGCACACAGACCATGTAAATGGTGCTGGCCCTAAAGTAATATATAGTAAGCCAACCAATGGCAATAAAGGAGTGGGGACCTAGAAATACATGTGTTAAACATAAGGCATGACATCAGAGTCTAGATCACTCTAGACTTGTGCCTTGTGAAGACATGAAGACATGACAATGTGAAAAGGTGAAGGTGTGAAAGGGTCACGTGATGTGACAATGTGAAGAGTTGCAATAGTAAGAAGATAAGTTCAAAAAGAGTAAAAATGAAAAAGTGCATTATAACAAGATGCTTCAACTGGTGTCCCCATAGATTGCTCCACAGTCTGCAACTTTGTTTGACCAGGTGCAATGACTGGTGTTGAACTTGAAGTAATAGAAACCTGCAAACTTCTTCTTTCAACTCTCAACACTGATTCTGCTTGCTTCTGTTCTTTCTTATTTCTCTTATCTTTGACCTTTAATATGGCAGGGTCTACTACTGCATTTTTCTTGGATTTTGATACTGCAGGTTCCATAACTGCATCTTGACTCATATCAACTTTTGATAAAGCAGTGGCTATAACTGCTGATTAACTCTTTGATGTGACAGGAGATCTGACTACCTTCTTAGCTTTTGATGAAGCAGATGCTTTAACCACTTTTGCCTTTTGTGCAGCAGCTACTGCTTCTTCCTTAGCCTTTTGTTTCTTTGCAGAGGCTTCTGCTGCAACCTTGTTTCTCTGAGAATAGACTTTTATTACTGCTAATGTCTGAACAGCAGCAGAGAATAATAATAATGGAGATAAAGGAGGTAATGACTCCTGAGGCAACTTGATTCTAATTGCATTTACTTTAGCAGCTGGGCTAGAAGAACCCAAGCATACTCTTATGCTGCTGCTGCTTCCATAAACTGGGAAAGTGATGGTTGCTGCAAAAGAAGAAGTCATGGTAAACTCTGAGAGGAATTAAGTTTTTTTTTCTTGATCTTCTTTAACTAATTCTTTTTTGACTGTTGCTACTGAACAAAGGGCTGCAACTCTGTGTGACTTATAACCCAAATAGACTGCTGGTCTAGACTTCTTGTCTGTTCAGCAACTTCTGATTGAATAGAACTTCAAATAAAACTTCTCTTATAGTAGGAAAGGTAACTCTTCTTTAACTACTTGTCTTCTGCTGCAATCTTCACAATGACTACTAATGCTTGATAAGGGCAGTGAACTATCCACTAGTCTGGTGTTGACTATGCCTTGTTGGCACCTGAACTATATGCTTTGGTAGTATCTTGCTAAACCATGCTAGACTTCTTTGTCAATAATAAAACCTAAAGATGTGAAAGTAACAGCTGCAAAGTGAAACTCCTTGTTACAATCCATGGTGTCAGACCTTGTATGAGGAGTAAATAAACCCTAATCCAATGTGGACCTTGAGGTTGTGCCAATGTTGATATCAGTGTCAATTGGAAGAATAAGATGGTAGATGGATAAATGCCTGACACTAGAGGTAAACCAGGACTTAGAGAGGGAAGATGCTCTGGGTAGCTAAGCCAGAGAAGCTGGGTCCAAACACTAGCTTGTCTATTGAATGCCTAGATGGCTAAACAAACAAGTGCTCAAAGCTGGGAAGCTAAGAGCTACATGGGTGGCCTATTTATACTATCTAGGGTGGTGCACAGACCACCAAGTCTAGCTGGGATAAATACTAAAGAGGTAACTGGGCATAGGGCAAGGGTAAAGGGTATGACTAAAGGCCATGCATATCAAGGATCTAGAATGGAAGAGAAGTACAAGAATGGAAAGAAAGACTGCAGGGTCAACAGATATAAAGACAGCACCTTAGCCTTGAGGCCAAGGAGATTCCATCTGAATCTCTGTCACAGATCAGATCCATCAATCTAGATTCAGATCTAAGATCCAAGATCTGATATTATCTAGATTTGATCAGAAGATACCATCATCTGAGATTGCTGCTAATCCTGTGCTAACTTTTTAGTCAAGGTATACTCTGAATAAGACTGACCATAGTCTAGGGTTTAGCTTAATCTGGCATAGGAGTCTCATGGTCATGTGCTCATCATGTAACTCTTGTGCATCTGAACTGTTCATTCATAACACTCCTGAGCTAGTGCTAATATCTACTAAGCACCAATCAAGTAACTAGTCTTGCTCAAGTAAGGTACCTTTTTGATGCTAAACTGCTGCTAACTCTAACCTAAGGACTCCTTGGTAAGTGTCTTCTACTACTGAAGAGCTTTGTTATATTCTGTACCTCTGACATAATTTTAACCCAATTCTAACCTGGCTTACAACTGGTCCTCATATTCAATAAGCCACTCTGGCCCTTTGACTTCCCTCCAGGCAACTCCAGCCTTCTGTTACTATTTCATTCCACCCCAGCTACACATATATATCTCCCACTTTTCCATCAGTATATACTTCCCTGGTCCTCTGCTCCATTCCACCCTATTTCATTTCTAGTCCTATCTCTGTTCCAGTTAAATACTACCTTAGTTTCATTTCACCTTCTCCAGACCTCTCCATTATAACTCCATTCCTAGTCCCACTCTCAGTTACTATTAATATTCCTGTTCTCATTTCTACTTCTTGTTTTCTCTTGCTTCTTTCTGTTATCTCTCAGTTTCAGTCTGATATAATTGAACATTGTCTCCCCTGACATCTCCATTTGTTTCTTAGATACTTAGACATCTGCTTTGCTTCTGAGTTTGCACCTATCTCATGTTGCTATACTCTTAGATAGTTCTGTATCTCATACCTTAGTACAAATATTGATATAAATACCTCCTTGTTATTGTTCTTACTCTGCCTGAGCCCTTAAGCTCACTCTGACCCTCCAGGTTACTCTGGAGTATCTTCAGGGCCAAGTAATATCCTTGAAGAAATTATAAGGTCCCACATCCATGATTAGACTTAACTCTCCTTATCTTGCCTGTTTCTCTTGTTGAGCATTGAGAATGCTCTTTTTCCAACCTCTGACACCATTGTAAATCAGAACATTGGAAAGTACAAGGGTACATCACATAAGGTAAAGCCAAGTCCTGTCCAATTAATAAAATCCTTTCTGAATCCCTCTGGAAATCTCCAAATATCTCTGGAGTTTCTGGAGTATGATCTTCCCTCAGATTCATGCACCACTAAGGCACTGGAACCTGACCTTTGCCCTCTAGCTATAAGGATTTTGTTCAGAAAGGAGATTGATATATGTTTTAACAGGCTTTTGTACTAGTGGCCCTAAACTAGGCAATGGAGATGCAAATAAGCCAAGCTATAGACCACTTGTGAAAGCAGAGAGATGTTATTTAGAATAATCTGTAAAAGGGGTATTTCCTCAAATACAAAACTAAATCAGAGCTCAAGTGAGCAAGACTGGGGATCCAGTTCTGCCTACCTTGCCCCTTATATATTGCCCAAGGGATCTGCTTACTAAGTACAGTGCTATCTAATAAGAGAAGTAACCCTGAATCCTATAAGTAAGAAAGAATAAAAGTATGGAGTGGAGATTAAAAAATGCCAGCAAAGGGCAGGTGCAGATATAAAGGAATAAAAGAGAAAACTAAGAATGAAATGCAGGGTCAGAGGTACTTGCACCATGAGGACAGAAATCTCTGCCACAAATGCATCTAAGATCAGATACATGGAGATAAGATAGAGGGCAGTTCTAGGGAAAATCCCAGGAAGATTCATGTCAGTTAACTTATAATCACATGACCACTGCTGAGGGAAAGAAATAACAAATACTTTTAAAAGAAATCAGACCATAGACTAGGGTTAAGCCAAATTTGAGGTTCCTTGTGCACAATCATGTGATGTCACATAATTGGTTCTAGTGCTGAAGTGTCACCTCATAACAGACTATGTCACTTTCAAGCAATCTATCACTAATTTGCTCTATGATCATCACTTTAACAGAATCTTAAATCACTGCTTCTTGTATCTTTCTGAGATTACCATAGCCAGGCTTACCACTTTCACAGAGCTGGCTATCAAGGCCAAAAAGGCCAAATAAAAGACCACTCTTTCCTTGGAATACTCCCAGTTTTCCACCATCTTCTTCAATATTCTGAAAATTCTTGACTACCTCCTGCATTTTTACCCTTATAATCATGAGATTAATCTAAAGGACATGTTTGTCCTGAAGATTGGTAAGATCTATTCCTTATCTTCCCCTGAGTAACAGGCCACAGAAGACTTCTTGAAAGAAAATCTCTGTGCTGGGAAGATTTATTCCCTAAACTCTCTCTAAGCTTTATTTTTTTTCTTTGTCAAGAAAAAGGATGGTAAACTTCACCCCTGTCAAGATTATAGGTATTTGAATGAACATACTAATTATGATGTCTATTCTCTACCCCTTATCTCTGACCTCACAGATAAGCTCTGCAATATAAAGCTCTTTATCAAGTTCAACATCAGATAGGGGTATAACAATGTCTGTATTTAAGATGGACATCAATGGAAAGCTGCCTTTATCACCCACAAGGGGCTTTACAAATCCATGGTGATGTTTTTTGGGTTGAATAAATCACCTGTTACTTTCCAGTGATTCATAAATAACTTCTTTTAAGACATGATTGCTAAAGGATGGCTGATCATCTATATGGATAACCTCCTTATTTCTTCTCCTAATGCTGACATCCATCAGGAATGTACCTTCTGCATCCTCCAATGGATGATGGAACTTGATTTTCACCTTAAACTGGAAAAATGTACCTTTACTATCTTCCAAGTTGAATACCTTGGGATAATTGTTCATTTTGGCAAACTGGCCATGGACCCTGTCAAACTTGCTGGCATTTTACAATGGCCAGTCCCCTCTAAAGTCGAGGATGTTTAATTCTTTCTTGGCTTTACTAACTTCTACAGATGGTTCATATCAAACTACTTTACCATTGCTTGTCTCCTTCTTAACCTTATCAAGAAAGCTATTGTCTGGTCTTGGTCAACTGCTTCCCAGAAAGCCTTTGATTCACTCAAGGCTATCTTTATCTTATAGCCAGTTTTGCAAATGCTGGACCTCTCTTGTCTCTTTTGTTATAATGCACTTTTTCATTTTTCACTTTTTTGACACTTTCTCCTTATAACTGTAGCTCTTCACATTGTTGCATCATATGACCTTTTCACATCTTCACATTTTCACTTTTCACATTTTCACCTTTTCATCTCTTTACTAATTCACTTCTTCACATGTTACAGATCTAGAGCCATCTAGATACTAATGTCATGTCTCATTGTTTCTTGCTGTACTTCTAGGTCCCTGCTTCTTTTCTGCTATTGGCTAGCTTACTGTACATTATTTAGGGCCAGCACCATTTACATGGTCTGTGCACATACTGTAGCATTATAAAAGAAGGTCAGCTCAAGCCTGGGTTTTTCCAGTCTTGCACACTTGAATTTTTTAGTTTTTAAAGTTCCTTGACTCTTATCTCTTTCTCTTTCTCTTTGCCTAGTTTTTGTGTCTCTAATTTCAAAAACACTACTCAGGATCAGTCAGCACACATCAAAGAGATGTTAGGATTTTTAGATTAATGCATCAAGGAGTTGTGTTTTACCTTTGCCATTGTCACTAATACTTATGCTTATGCCTCTGGTGGTATTCTTTTCCAGACTAATGTTAACAGTGATTGATATCCCTGCTTTTACCTCTTCCAGACCTTTTCTACTGCTAAGTGAAACTATAATATCTATAACTATGAACTTTTCACTGTTATTTGTGCCCTTAAAGCCTGAAGGCAGTATCTCCTGGGCTTTTTATTCCCCATTCAGGTTTTTACTAATCATAAGAACCTGACCTACTTTAAATCCCCCCAGAAACTTAACCACTGCCAAGCCCATTGGCTTATTGACATTGCTAACTTTGACCTGCAACTCTCACATGTTGCTAGTTTTTCCCTTGCCAGGCCTAATGCCCTTTTACACTGCCCTAACCTTTGCCTCAATACCTTCTGTGATAACTAGGAGATTACTTTTCTTCCTTCTGATTTCTTTGTTAACCTTATTGATGCTGACCTATATTTCCATATTAAAACACATCTTTCCAATAACCTCCTTTATTACTTTATTCTTTAAAAGATGAACACTTCTGCTGATGAAAAATTCCTCTGCTTCCACATATCTGATTGAAAGAAAGCTGACAGCCTCTTTATCTATAATGGCCATGTCTATATTCTCCAGTATGCCACTCTTCATTATTCCATTCTCCAATAATGCCATAATCACCCCTTTACCAGTCACTCCAGTTATTTAAAAACTTGTCAACTCATCTTCACCAAGTTTTGATGGCCTGGCCTTGCCACCTAAATCTGTAACTATGTTGCCAGTTGCCCTGTTTGTCAACAGAACAAGGCAAACACTCACCCCTCCATTTCTGTACTCTTCCCCATTTGCTTCTCTGCTACTTACCTGTTCCAACAGATCTCCTGTGATCTAATCACTGATTTTCTGCCCTTCTCTGGCTTTGATGCCTTATTGGTCATGGTTGACCATGGACTTACAAAGAGGATAATTCTTTGCTTCACAGTTAAATCTATTATAGCACAGGATATTGCCACCCTCTTTTTCCACAAAGTTTTTCTCCATTTTGAGCTCTACAATAAGATTATCTCCAATTGAGGCCCATAGTTTACATCTGCCTTTGCTAAGGAGCTTGGTAAATTCCTTAAGTACAACCTCTTACTTTTCACTGCATATTATCCCCAGTCTGATAGAGAAACTAAATGTGTTAACTAGGAAATAAAGATCTACCTTTACATTTACTGCAGGTTCAACCCCACTAGATGGGCTGATTCAATCACCCATGCTAGGTTTATCCACAACTGCTGCCCTTACTCCATTACAGAACAGTCCCCATTCTATTTTATAATGGAATATGAATCTTATGCTCTTTCCTCTATTATTGAGGAATTCTTGATGTCTAGTATCACTGACCATACTAAGGCACTTCTAGCAGCCCATGATAAAGCCCTTATCACACACAACCTTGCATGCCAGACCATGGCATCCTGCAATTGCTCCACTTTTTTCTCTTTTATCAAGAAAGATAAGATGTGGTTGAAAGCCCACAATTTGAAATGGGCCATTGTTCACCTGAAACTCTTATCAAAACAGGAAGGACCCTTTACTATCATAGAAGTCCTGTTCTCC